>JAXIUT010000021.1:14654873-14674283 GCA_035586675.1 Eurytoma californica
AGATATACAGTGTACGTTAGAATGAAGTTTATCGTGGGAGTGACTTTACTAGTTATTCAATTGTCTTCTACAAGAGGTTTAGACCTGGACCATGCAAGTGAACATTCTGAGAATAAAGAAATTTTAATAACTAGTAATATTAGTCCCGTAGCCAATACAAATCACCCAGCAAAGGTTGTACAAAAAGAGTCAATAACGCCAATTAGAGATGTCAGAGAAGTCAATTTGAAGTCGGACAGAGATGATAGAGAAAAAGCGGATGAAATTATTTTTAACATCAAATCTCGAAGGTTTAACAGGGCTCTCGAACACGTGCAGACGCTTAAGGGTACTGATATACAAGGTATTATGAACTACGTAATCCATGAAGTATATAACAATGCTGCGAAAAATGTTAACTTAATTTTACAATTCGTGGATAGTATTCAGGACATAACAACAAATTTGGCAATTTTCGAAGCGCTAAATAATGAAATAAATGACAACAACCACAACGATCCTCTTCTTTTAAGACTCACAGTTATAAAGAGTTTAAACAGCAAGACTCGCAATTCACGGTATGCGGAAAAGCTCAAACGTGAATTACACAATTCCGTGAGCAACGCTATAGTAGAAGCGTTGAAAAACGCAGTAAAAACAAAGGATTCTACGACAATTTTTACAATATCCGAAAATATTTATAATAATTATCCCGAATTGTTTAAGGAAGTAATTCAACAAGTGTTGAAAGAAACATTTTATGAAACAGATAGATATTATTTAGTTAAATACTTTATGAGTCACAAATATGCATCGCAGAGGATATGGGTATACTCAGCTATGCTGGAAGAATTGAAAAAGGGAGGCGGTTATAATCAAAGTTTAGTCGTCATGATAGCTTCGGGGCTTAAAGAGGCACTGTCATTGGAAAATTCGTTAGATCAAAAATCTTATGATGAAGGATTCCGACTGAAGTCTCTTTTGCCTCTTTCTGTGATAAACTTGGCGTTTGCTCGTGTAGTGTGTATAGTAAACAAGAATGGGGAATACTTATATGGCGCCTCCGACTATTTCAACCCTGACGAGGGAGGCCGTTCAGTATTCACCTGGATGCCCAAAAATAAAGTAAATCAGGGTTATTGGTTCATTGAGCGACACGGCGATGTATATCGAATTAAAAATCACAGAAATGGAAGTCAAAGCGAGTACATGTATGCACGTGCCGAGGGTATTAGTAAAAATTATCCTACGAGACGAGTACTTACCTGGATTGCAGGTGGAACTAGGAATGACAGTGACGAGTTTAATTGGTCGTTTGAGCCACGAGGACCCTTTGTATACATAAGAAATGAAGGTCACAAAGAGTACTTGTTTTCAGGTCACATTTATACGGATAATAGGCGATACGTTTATACTGATCGTAACAAGCTAAAAGACAGCGTTGACAATCGTGAGAGTTTATGGATGATAGAGAACTGTTCGATTTATGGTTCATAAGAATAATCAGGAAGAATAAATGTTGCAACTGCATTTTCGACATAATGTGTACTACTTTGTAACTTATGTTTGGACAAATACAAGAGTTGTACATAAAAATCCCTGATTCATTTGTACTACATTACATCTTTCCCTTAATTTATGAATGTGCATAATTTCATGATATAATTATCGTCGTTGCTGTTTTTAAATAAAATATTCTTGTTAGATTCTATATATTGTTATATATCGCGTTCTACGTTCTTTTATGTTTTCTGTACAACTTGAATTTGGCGAATAACAACCTTTAGTCAGTTGAGGTCCGGACTTCGTTTTATAAATATGTTTAACCTCGCGAATAAAAGATCTTTATTATTAATAGTTGTTTTATGTATTTATTACGTGTGATCGTAACATTTTGGGGGCTCGTCCGGGATTTTGAATAATAAAACCGGGATAGTCGAAATTTTCGATCGGGATTCGGTTTCATAGACGACGAAGGTTCGCTAGCGGTGGTTTTGGTGACGTAAGGACTGAGACGGATGTTTGTCAACGGTGAACAGCTGTACGCGCTGATTTTTTCAGACCGATCACGAGCAACACCCGAAACTTGACAAAAATTATGCGCAATTAAATTCTCTACAAATATTAATGATTAAAATTGAGGTCCGAGCTACTTTCAAAATTCGCTCCGTGGACAATACTTTTCCGCGTCTTCGATGGTTTTTAAACACTTTTAAACATTTTTGAACAAAAATTATTTCCACCAGGGTACCTAGGCAGGGAAAATAAAGAACGTCCCAGAACGTACGTGAATTATCGTCCGAGGCGAAGCCGAGGGCGATAAACATGCGTTCTGAGGCATTCTTTGTTTCCTGCCGAGGTGCATATACTATTTTTTTGCCTAGCGAGGCGTAAAGTATTTCGATCGGGCAACGGCAGAGAAAGTTGTACTTTACGGCCGCTAGGCAAAAAAAATAATTTCTTTAAGGATCGTATAAAAGTAAATTGAAAGAAATATTTTGCAATTTTTCGTGGTAATTAATTTAAATTAATTATCCGGATAATTTTTTTAATTATCGGACATTTTTTACCGGACATTTTTTAAAGGCATTTAAAAAATGTTATTTTAATTTTCAATTTAAATAAACTTTAAGTTAGCGTTTTTCCCATATCCTTCGTCTATTATGAAAATATATATAATAACAATTTAAATTGATGTATTCTGGAATCAACAATAAATAAAATTAAACTTCTGCCATATATTTTAATTTGTTTATTTAAGTTTCGCGGATGAAAGATCCTTCTTACAAAATATTTACGAAAATGTACGCTGTAATAATACTGCACCTATTTGAATTGACTTTCTATTAGAATATGATGTAATATGTTTGTTGTATTTTGATGTATGTATGAATTTAAACTTTAGCGCGTTCCAATCTTCCATCTTTGTTTAACACAGTTTGACCAATTTATAGATTTTGCAATTGAAATAATTTGAATTCTGATTAGGGTTACCAATATCAGCGCAACACTGTATGAAATATTGAAATCACGGCTGGTAACAGTCGTAACATCCTAGCGGCTAACATCAGTACAGTTATACAGTAGCACATCACTTTGCGTTTTAAATGTAATAAATGTAAATAATATAAGCTACAAATAAAACCGATATATTATTAAAGCGGTCGATTTAAATAAATCAATTTATTGCCTACGTGTATATTAAATCGCCAATTGATAATTTTTATATTTTCATTAATGTAGTGCAGTCAGTAACATTATAACCTATAAATAGTAAAATCAAATAGAAAAATTCAACCAAAATGGGTGATAAACAGACAGTTTTACTTTCCGGCGATAAACAGACAGTTTTACTTTCCGGCGATGTTGAAGGACACTTCGAATTGTTATTCGCAAAAGCCGACGCGGCATACAAGAAGATTGGATCCCTTGACTTTGTACTTTGCGTTGGAAACTTTTTTGGTGAAAACAATGACGAATTGGAGCCTTATAAAAATGGAACTAAAACAATTAGGGTTCCTACGTATATCATTGGTCCAGTAAAAGAATCAGACATAAAATATTACCCAGATATAAATGGCTGTGAAATTTGTTATAATTTGACTTACTTGGGCAAACATGGACTGTACACGTCGGTTTCAGGGCTAAAAATTGCTTATCTCAGTGGAGTAGAAAAAAATAACAAAGATCCTAAGGAGTGTACATTCGATGAAAAAGATGTTACATCTTTGAGAAACTCATGTTTAAAGGGTTGTCCTGCTTTTAGAGGAGTAGACATTTTACTAACTTCGCAGTGGCCAGAAGGAGTGAGAAATTTAGACGAGAGGAAAACAGATTTTGAATATAAAGGGTCAAGTTTGGTATCGTGGTTAGCTACACATATTAAACCACGATACCATGTTTGTGGCTTAGAAAACATTAATTACGAAAGGCCTCCGTACAGGTACTTTGTTTTATTTTATTAAATAAATTACATATGAATGATAAACACTAACATTTTTTTAATTTTTAGAAATCAAAATGAAAGTCAAGATGGTATTGATATAACAACTCGATTTATAGCTCTGGCAAAAGTAGGAAATGCTGAAAAAAGGAAGAGTTTCTTTGCTTTAGGTTTAACTCCATTGGACAAAATGAGAATGTCTGAGTTAATAATGAGAACAACAGATGAAACGGCTAGTCCATATCCTCAATCAATGTTACAAAACAATCCAGGAAAACGTAAAGTTGAAGAGAAAAATCAATATTTCTATGATATGGATTCTAGGGATAATAAGAAAAAAGTAAAAAGAGCAAAAATGGAATTCGATCAAAATAAATGTTGGTTTTGTTTATCGAGTGCTGATGCTTCCAAGCATTTGGTAATTTCCGTTGGTAAAGAAATTTATTTAGCTTTAGCAAAAGGAGGAGTGGTTGAGGATCATTTGTTAATTTTACCCATAACACATCATCAAAGTTTGTCAACTTTACCACAGAATATTAAAGAAGAATTAGCACTATACAAGGTATATAAAAGATTTTACTTTATTAATAATAAATTTTTATTAATTATTTTTTTTACATTTTATAAAATTTTAAATAATTTTAGGAAGCTGTAAGAAAATATTATGCTCTAAATGACAGAGTACCTGTTTTCTTTGAAAGAAACTTTAAAACCTCACATTGTCAACTACAAGCTGTACCTATTCATAAGAATCAAGCGCCATCTTTAAAAGAAGCATTTCAAGTAAGTATAAAAGAATATTTCAAAATGAATTTTGATAAATCATGTTTATTAACTTTTTCTAAATAATTTTGCAGGAAATTGGTGAAATTTATCATATTGCCATAAAGGAATTAGATATAGATCTTCATGAAATGGCACCACCAGGTGTTTTATATTTTTATGTTGAATTGCCAGATGGCCAAAGATTATTTTATCGAATTAAAAAGGATTTTCCTCTGCAGTTTGGTCGAGAAGTTGTTTGCTGTGATAGAATATTAGATATTCCTGAAAGATTTGATTGGAAAGATTGTCAATTAAATAAAGAAGAAGAATTTATGCTAGCAGAAAAAATTAAGGCTAAATTCAAATCATTTGATGTAAAATTGTAAATTTTTAAATTTTTATGTTCATTATTTTAAATTTATCAACATTTTTTAGATGATATAATATATGTAAATACTAAGAGGCATACATTAAAATTACTTTTCTACAAAATTTGTTGAATAATTTATTCAGTTTACTTTGATGACTACAGTCAGTACTAAAAATGGAAATACAAGTAAATATTTGTACTTTATACTTTGTACAAATTATAAAAATTGTAAAAATTTCCATAAAATCATTGCATTATGGCACGTTTCTTTGTACTTCCAATATTAAATTTTAAACTGTTGTGCTTTTTCTTTGGTATTTCAGTTCATGATTTTCTGGCGTCATAAGTGGATCCAGTCCAGTTTGTTTCATTTGTAACGCAATATCAAAAAGATAATCATAACATTCAGTCCTAAAATAAAAAGAGAATTATTTTTATAAATATAATGTTAGAAAAATTGTTTTGTCAAAAATCACTTTGCTTTTTAATACATTGTTTTTGTTTGTTGCCATGTATCACCCCAAACATACAATCCATGTCTGCGTACAAGAACTGCACTTGATTCTGGATATTGTTGAATAATTTCAGCCATGCGATCTTTTAAATCTTCTTCAAAAGGAGTATTTTCAATAATTGGTACTACAAGTTCTTCATCATATCTGTAATATCTGCCTAGTTTTGGATTCCGAATTCCTGCCAAACAAAATTGAAATATATTTTATAGTTTTTGATATTTAGAATTGAAATATATTTTATAGTTTTTGATATTTAGAAATAGTTGCAATGTGCACAGATTATTGGTATACCTTTGATCATTTCAAGATGAGTAACCCGGAATTCTGTTCCAGGCCAAAGTAGAGTTACCATGACAGCAAATTTGGAATGCGTGTGAATAACAGCCCCAGCATTTCTCTTGGTATAAGCACACATAAATAAAGGTGTGCATTGTGACTTTTTGAGCTTCTTTTCTGGTGGCGGCAATTCAATATCCTTCCCTTCTATGTCCTGAACAAACATATCATTTGGTAGTATTCTTTCCTTTTGCACTCCTGAAGGAGCAATAAATATTTTGTCTCTGAAAAATTAAATTGATTCTAATTATTGTTTCTTATCAGTCTTATCAGTCTAAATTCTTTATTTTTATGCAGAAGCGTGTATCAAAGAGTTTAAGCTTTTTCTTATCGTATACATTATCAAGTACTTTAAATTGTATGAATTTTTGCTCGAAACTTTTCCATATTAATTTATAAATAAATTAAGTCATTACTCATGTTTTATAGAAATTCCACCACCTGTTCCGGTGACCCATCCCAAGTGATAAAATTGTCTGCAGAGTTCTGGTATCAAGTTTTTTGGATGTTCCTGTAGTACAAAAAATAAATAAATTCTTAAATATTAGTCAGTAAAATTATAAAATAATTATCCATTTTGAATAATATTTTTATGGAATATATTAATAACCGAGTTATTTATAGTAATAAAAGAATAATTACCTTATCAAAATCATTATCATAGTAGTCCATTTGGTAAAGTTATAAGAGTAATGTATTGATATTAATTATTAATTATTTAATATTCTACTTCGTTGTATTGCACTTGTTAACAGTATAATGGAAGAAGTAAAAAGTTATTAAAGAAATATAAAAGTAGCACAATAGCTTATAAAAAATTACAAAATATACGTTTCTATATTCTACAGCTACTTTGAGGCTTTTTGATAGACTGGCTGAGATATTCCGCAGACGAGAGAATTCCTCGAGCTTATCAGTGTCAGCCGGTGCGTCTCGAGCGTGATTGTGATGTGTAGAAGCTGCAAATAAAGCAAATACTCAAACGAAAGTATATTACACATAATCAAGATACTATATCTTATTCTATTTCTGACGAAAACGAAAGCTTTGCAAGTGTCGTCACATTCGTTAAGAGCTTTGACCCTTTGACCGTCATTTGTCACGTGATGCATTTAATTGCATTGTTGCACTTGTAGAATTTTATTACCATCATTTTTTTTATAGACGTTGAATATTATAAATTTACATACATCGAGTTTTGTAAAATTAAGTTTATTATAAAATTATTTTTGTACGTCCTTCGGCAATTACTTTTATTAGTCATTATTTGCTTATTTATTCAAAGCAATTAAAATTTTATTTAAATCCACTATTCCATGTGTTATAATAAATACAATAATAGCAATAAGTTTTTCAAGTCTGAATTTTTATTTCCTGCGATTGTGACAAATTTGATCGTAAAACGTCTTTAACCGTTGATGTTAACCGGATCCCGTCTTAAAGGTGTCTTCAAAGTGTCTTTAAACAGTTGTGTTCACTGTGAAGCGGTGTTTTTATACTCCATATAAACATGTGTTCGCACACGTGTTTTCTGTGCTTGCCGCAGTCAGAATGTTGGACCGAGTTAAATAGTTCCATCAAAAACGTGTACAATTATTTATAAAAATCAAGTAATTTATATTTTATACTTTTACCTTTTTTATTTTGCTTAATCTCACGTGCATGCTTTTTTCTTATTCCAGTGTACTGTCAGTTACCATAACCATGTTTGGTATGCTGCCTTCTAAAGTAGAATATTTCTGGATAAAAGAAATCGAGTGACTTGACGAGTAAATAACTATTTAGTATTTGTTGAATGAACAAATGAAATACAGCCAAAATGGTGAAGGAACAGTACCGAGAAACGGACGTTGCGAGAAAAATATCGCATGTCTCTTTTGGAGTGGACAGCAGGCATCATATGAAACAACAGGCTCATCTACATGTTGTGGCAAAAAATCTCTATAGCCAAGATAATGGCCACACTCCTCTCACTTATGGTCTTCTCGACAAGAAGATGGGGACCTGCTCCAATGCAAACAATTGTGGGACTTGCGAAAAGTCCTTGAACGAATGCATTGGACATTTTGGTTATGTAGATCTCGAACTCCCAGTCTTTCACGTGGGATATTTCAGATCTATTATAGGAATTCTACAGAGTGTTTGCAAAAAATGCTCCCAAGTGATGCTCAACCCAAAAGATAAGAAAATGTATCTTGATCGTGTTTTGAATTCTAATTTAAATTATTTAAGCAGAAAGGCTTTGAGAAAGCAGATTCTTGAGAAAGCTAAAAAATGTAGCATTTGTCCTTATTGTGGAGAACTGAATGGAACTGTTAAGAAAGCGGGTCTTCTTAAAATAGTTCATGAAAAGTATAAAACTAAAAAGCCCACCGATGTCATAGTACAATCAAAGTTAACAGAGTATCAGACCGTTTTAGAGGATAATAAAGAATTAGAAGGAATTTTACAAAGTGGTTTAATTAGTATTCTTAATCCACTGGAAGTATTAGGTATATTAGAGCGAATACCAGAAAAGGACATTCCTCTCTTAATGATGAACCCCCAATGCAGTGTACCAAAAGATTTAATTTTAACAAGAATACCAGTTCCTCCAATTTCTATCAGACCAAGTATTGTTTCGGATTTAAAAGCAGGTACAAACGAAGATAATTTGACAATGAAACTTACAGAAATTTTATTTATTAATGATGCAATTCAGAGGCATCGTCAGTGTGGAATGAAAATACAAATGTACAATGAAGATTGGGAATTCTTGCAATTGCATTGTGCACTTTATATAAATAGTGAAATGTCTGGAATACCACTCAATATGCAACCCAAAAAGTCTGGCAGAGGACTTGTTCAGAGATTAAAAGGTAAACAGGGTAGGTTCAGAGGAAATTTGTCAGGAAAGCGAGTTGACTTTTCTAGTAGAACTGTCATATCACCAGATCCAAATCTTAGAATAGATCAAGTTGGTGTCCCGATACATGTAGCCAAAATTTTAACTTATCCAGAAAGAGTAAATAAATGTAATATAGAATTAATGCGACGTCTTGTGCAAAATGGTCCTGATGTTCACCCTGGTGCTAATTTTGTTGTGGAAGGTAAGACTCAGTTCAGAAAGTTTTTAAGATACGGAAATAGGCAGAAGATTGCACAAGATCTGCAGTATGGAGACAAAGTCGAGAGACATTTGCGTGATGATGATGTTGTTCTCTTTAATAGGCAACCATCTCTACACAAATTAAGTATCATGGCTCATAAAGCAAAGGTATTAGAAAATCGTACCTTCAGATTCAATGAGTGCGTGTGTACTCCCTACAATGCAGATTTTGATGGGGATGAAATGAATCTACATTTACCTCAAACTGAAGAAGCAAGAGCAGAAGCATTAGTTCTCATGGGAAATAAATCAAATTTGGTTACACCAAGAAATGGAGAACTTTTAATTGCAGCTACTCAAGATTTTATTACTGGAGGATATTTGCTCACTCAAAAAGATACTTTTTTGAACAAGTCACAAGTATTCCAGTTAATAAGTTGTCTGCTCGCCGGCCCAGACTCTGCAATGAGTATAACTCTGCCTAAACCATGCATTCTGAAACCAACACTTATGTGGACAGGAAAACAAATTTTCAGTCTCATTTTAAGGCCCAACAATAAATGTCCTGTAAAAGCTAACTTAAAAACTAAAGGAAGAGCATATACTAGTAATGAAGAATTGTGTATCAATGATTCGTACGTCATAATTAGAAATTCAGAGTTATTAGCTGGTTCAATGGACAAGTCAACTTTAGGATCTGGAGCCAAACAAAATATATTTTACATACTTCTTCGTGACTGGGGGGAAGATATATCTGCACTTGTAATGTGGCGACTGTCAAGGATAGCTAGTTATTTTCTTATGAACAGAGGCTTCTCTATTGGTATAGGCGATGTAACACCTGGACACAGTTTATTAAGGGCTAAACAAGAGCTTCTGAATAACGGTTATGGAAAATGTACTGAATATATTAAAAAAATGGAAAGCGGTAGATTACCTTGTCAACCAGGTTGCTCTGAGGAAGAATCTCTTGAAGCTATGATTTTAAAAGAACTTTCAGTAATTCGTGATCATGCTGGTAAAGTCTGTTTAAAAGAACTGCATCCTAGTAATAGTCCGCTAATAATGGCTCTTTCTGGCTCAAAAGGAAGTTTTATAAATATATCTCAAATGATTGCTTGTGTAGGACAGCAGGCTATTAGTGGTCATCGAGTGCCAAATGGTTTTGAAGACAGAGCATTGCCTCATTTTGAAAAGTACTCTAAAATTCCTGCTGCTAAAGGTTTTGTTGAAAATTCTTTTTATTCTGGCCTAACACCAACAGAATTTTTTTTCCACACTATGGGAGGAAGAGAAGGTCTTGTCGATACTGCTGTGAAGACCGCTGAAACTGGTTATATGCAAAGAAGATTGGTAAAAAGTTTAGAAGACCTTTGTCTTCATTATGACATGACTGTAAGAAATTCGGTAGGAGATATTGTTCAAGTACTGTATGGAGGAGATGCTATGGATCCTACATACATGGAAGGCAAAGATTGTCCAGTTGATTACAAACGAGTGCTTGATGATGTTAAATCTAGACATACTTACAGTAATGAAGATCCACTTGATGGTCCAAGTATTGTAAAAGCAACTGATGAATTGTTAATGTTGGAGGAATACTCTTGCTTAAGTACCGAATTCAAGAAGGAGTTAGAACAATTTTTGAAGAGTGTTGTTGCTAAAAAGGTTGCTGCAGCAAGAGCGTATATAAAAACCAATGCAGTAGTCAATAAGTACATTGAACGTTTAACTGTTTCACAATTAGTTGAATTCATTCACACATGTAAAGAGAAATATATGAAAGCAAAAATTGAACCAGGGACCGCTGTTGGTGCACTTGCTGCACAGAGTATTGGAGAGCCTGGAACCCAAATGACACTGAAAACTTTTCACTTTGCAGGTGTTGCTTCTATGAACATTACTCAAGGTGTACCACGTATTAAGGAAATCATCAATGCTAATCCAAGAATCAGTACTCCAATTATAACGGCAGCTCTAAAAGTTGATACAGATCCTGAATTTGCCAGAAGAGTAAAGGGGCGTATTGAGAAAACGACTTTAGGAGAAATAACTGAATATATCGAAGAAGTTTACCTTCCTGATGATTGCTTTTTACTCTTAAAAATCGACATCGATAGAATAAAACTTTTGAAATTGGAAGTTGATGTAAATTCTATTCGTTATTCACTGTGCACATCAAAACTCAAACTACAACCTAAGAATGTAGTTGTCCAAGGGGATTCAATTATTACAATTTACCCAAACAAACAGAAAAATAATTTGAGTAATGTACTAACTCAACTTAAAGACAGCATACCAAAAGTTATTGTTAAAGGAATTGCGTCAGTATCTAGAGCTGTAATACACAATGACGATTCAACTGGAAAAACTCGTTATAAATTATTTGTTGAAGGTGATAATATGAGAGAAGTAATGGCAACACTAGGTGTAGAAGGTTCAAAAACTACTTCGAACAATACAATTGAAGTTTTTCGGACTTTGGGTATTGAGGCTGCAAGAGCGACTATCATGACTGAAATTAAACTTGTTATGGAAAATCATGGTATGAGTATCGATTACAGACATCCTATGCTTGTTGCTGATTTAATGACTAGCAGAGGTGAAGTTTTGGGTATAACAAGGCAAGGATTAGCAAAAATGAAGGAGTCAGTTTTAAATTTAGCATCATTTGAAAAAACAGCGGATCACTTATTTGATGCTGCTTATTATGGTCAAACAGATGTAATCAGTGGTGTTTCAGAATCTATTATTATGGGAATACCAGTGCCAGTTGGAACTGGAATTTTTAAATTACTTCATAAAGCAGGAAAAGATGTTTTGAAAATTAGGACTTTGTTGTTTGATTCTAATCAAAAAAAGTGAATTTTTAATTTATTTTTTTTTCTAGTTGTATTGTGTAAATAAAATGTAAACATCAACGAACATTTAAATGTATTTTTAATTATAACATTATTATGTCATTATGAAATTCTAAATTTCTCTACTTCATAAATAAATAATTTTATATTCTTTGTATGCAAAAATTAATCTTTAAAATTATGTAAATCCCATCTTTATTTTAATATAGCACAAGAATATGTGTTGTAAATGCATGCAATATTAAAATCTAAACAATTTGATAAATTGATGATATTTGACACAGCTATGAGTTAAAAAAAACTTTAATTGTTACTCGAGTACAATTTTAATATTAATCGTGTCTTATTATTTTTTGTATATTAAAAAAAAATGCAAAATTTGGAAACTAAATATGCTTTTGTGTCAGTTTTTCTTTCATTTTATTTTAAAGGAATTAAAATATTTGCTATTATTATGGCCCAGATCAGGCATATCCTATATCCGACAAAAAAAATTTCAGCATATTTTTTCGTTGTTTGCCGATTTTAAAATTACATTGTTCTGCTTTTCCAGTTGCTGCTTTTTTGTCCCTCTCTGTTCTATTTTGTAATGACAAAAAAATGTCGGCATATTTTTTCTTTGCCGATTTCATAAACATATGTCTTTTTTCAGCTGCTTATCCACATAACATGAAATATTTCCATGAAATATTACGGAAATATTTATACTTAATTATATTTCACCTTGAGTTTCATTCCCCGAGTCCGCAAAAAATGTTGTACGTCACACTTTTTTTATTTGCCAATTTCAAAATGACATTTTTCTTCTTACCCAGCTGTTGCTTTTGTTCCTCTCTGTTCTCTACTCCCTGGTGAAAAAAATTTTTGTTTCAAAATGTTCAAAAGTGTTAAAAAATGTTTAAAAGTATTTTAAAGTATTTTAAAGTATTTAAAAATCATCCATTTCGTCACATATACTTTTAAACATTTTTGAACGAAAATAAACATTTTTAAATATAAAAATAAACTTTTTCAAATTTCAGTTATGATATTACTTAAATACTTAATACGTAAAATTTTTGTTTTGTTTAAAAATGTTTAACTTTATTTTTATTTATAACTGTTTAAAAATGTTTATTTTTATTTATAACGGGTTAAAAATGTTGAAAATTTTTCAAAACCTTTTTTTTCTTACGTAATGTACTCACTGAAAATACAAATATTTATTTTTGTTCAGTAAATGTTTAAAAATGTTTAAAAGTATGTGGCGAAATAGATGGTTTTTAAACACTTTTGAACGTTTTTGAACAAAATTTATTTTCACCAGGGTAAAACAAGCCATTACGTCAATAATAATATTTTCCTAAAAATTCTAATCATCTATAGTCCACATAAAATAATATTTATATTTGAATATTATATTCGAATATGACTATATTGTCCTCATCCATTGTTGATAAGGTAGGAATTTAAATAACTGTATCTCGTGCAGGTTATTGTCATTTCCTGTAAAAGTGAAATATCCACTATTTAGTGATTTTATAAAGCCTCTATCTTTCGGAGATAGATAGGGGTTCATGTCGTTGTCATTTTGGTAGCAACTTTTATATACATAGATATATATTTTAGGATTATAAGGGTGGGGGTGTAAAGGAGGTTAGTCACTCAGTCTAGTCTAGTGGCACTGTGGTGGAGCGAGAAGAGAAAACTGAGGGCCACGAAAATGGCGAGGTTAATGGATGAGCAGAATTCGATGGAGATGAACGATGTCAAGGAAACGTGAGTTTTCCTTTTGATTTATTGAGAGCAGAAATAAATTAGCACGCAGTTTAATAGTCACTAAAAGGACGAAAGTTTTTTTCCTTTTAAATAGCACAATCACCTTGTAACACTGCCTTAACATATTTATAAAGATCTTTAAAGATGATTCAAGCAGAAAATTTGTATAAATTTTTATTTAGGTCTGTCGATAATTTTTTATGTTTTGTTATTTCAGATTTGACCAAAACTCGTACAACTGGGTGGATATTACGCAGGAGTTCTTCGAGGCAATTACTGGTGAGAAAATTTTAATTATAATAAGTATCAGTAGAAGTTGTCATTTATTTGTGAAAAATGATGAATATAATAATTTGAAAAGTTGAGGGCAATGTTGACATGTTAAAATATTTTATAGATTTGGAACTCGGAGAACTACTGCATGATGACCTGTTTGGATTATTTGACGCGATGTCTGCCATCGAGATGATGGATCCAAAAATGGATGCTGGAATGTTGTGCAATCGGGGGAACAATAAACCCTATACATTTTCTCAAGCTGCATCGACTGGAGTAATAAAATTAGATGGATTAACACCTTCGGAGATCATTGGAATTATAGATTCAACTTATGCTTGCATAGTCTCTTGGTTAGAGGGCCACAGTTTAGCTCAAACTGTTTTTACTAATTTATATTTGCATCAACCCGATCAAATTATAGATAAAACGTTGAAAACGTTTTGTTATGCTGTGTATAAAATAATGAAAGAAATTAGAGAATGTATAATTAAAGCATCTGTATATGAAGAAGAAGACTTCCAAAGTGTTATGTATGGAGGTTACAAATTGCAGCCAGAAATTACAGAGCAGAAGACTATTTCTATGTTACGAGAAGTTGAGGAAGAATTGCATAGAAAAAGTAGAATAAAACCAGTTGACGATGAAACAGAAAGAGAAGTATGTTTATATAGTTCGTCTTGAAAGAAAATGCACCCAATTGTAAATTTAATTTATTTAATTTTTTTAGTACAATGATGGATTAGCTCTTTATGCTAGGATACGGTTTACAAAGATGTTTTATCAAGTTTTAACATTAATGGGAAAGAAAGAGCAGCTGCAACACAATCTAAGTGGTTGTCAACGATTGCTTACTAACTGTTCTGAAATGATCCAAGTAATGATAAAAACAATTAGCAGAGGTGAAAAGGCTGATGAAATAAGTTAGTAATGTTTTCAATTTTTAAATATAAACGTTATTTAAAAATTTATGGATCGATTTTATGAATTTGCAAATTAATTTTTTGCAGCAAATCATCCTAATGTCATGGGTTTTGATCCTATGATTAACCAAAGACTACTGCCACCGACATTTCCACGATATACTAAAATAAAGCCACGAATTGAAGCTCTTGAATACATGGATGAACTGATAAATAGATTCAAAGTGGTTACCAAAATTACTAGCTACACTAGCTTCCATGCTGCTTTGGTAATACATATATTGTATACATACAATTAAACAGTTTCATTACTATTTTTATTAATCAACTAAACATTATTTTACAGGATTTCTTTTTAGAGTTTTCACGTCAAAGCCCATGTATATTATCCAGATCGATGTTACAAATAGTTTACTTTCCTGTGGTAAATCGTGTCTTTGGCGTTCACAATTTTGCTGATGTATTGAAAGATGCCGCTAGAAATTTCATTGCACCGCCTGTTCTGATGCCAAAAAACACTTTATTACAAAATCATCAAGCGAAAGAGTGCGTCGATAACTTCTTGGCGCACTGTGTCAACTTTTTTTCTACATTGTTACAAACTAGTGGTCATAATAGAGCCAGACAGAGAGATAGATTAGCTTATTTATTCGAAAATTTCGCAGCTTTACAAGATGAGGTACAATTTGCCTTTTTATATTTTGCACGATAAAGTTTAAAAATAAAATTCAAAGTAATAAGTAAATCATTTTTAGGCTGAACGAGTCGACAGTTACATGCACGCGTTATCGTTAAAAAGCGATACGCCAAGGCCGCATTTGGCTTGTTTTGGTACTTGGATATTGTACCACACGTTGCGCGTAATGGTCATGTATTTATTAAGTGGCTTTGAGCTCGAGCTCTACTCCGTTCACGAGTATCACTATATATTTTGGTACCTCTACGAGTTCCTATACGGCTGGTTGGTGTCCGCCATCACGAGAGCCGACACATTCATAATGGAGCAGGACATACACAGCGAAACGCACAAGGGCAGGGGTGGCAAAAAGAGTGCGAAAAGTAAAAAAAAGAAAGCTACTCCCAGGCCGTACTATCTAGAGATATTAATGTATCAAGCTATGCAAAATATTTGCGGTGGCTTTTACAAGGTAATTTTATTATTTATTGTTAAGTAACTGGAAAAGCTTATCATTTTTATTAAAAAATTAATTTATTTTAGGCACTCGTTGGTTTTCGTATGGACGATAGGATACCGCTACCGGACAGTCAGTTTGACTGTGAGCGAGTTCGATATGAGCATCGATTGTTACCTTTTTCTTCGCTTTTAACTCCACCACCTGTTCATTACAAAAAGTTTATAGAAATGACGAATGCCCAGATAAATAGAAAAAATGTGAGATACTTCAATAAAAACTTTAATAAGCGAAACGTACGGACATATTAAAAATAAGAGAATGATAATTTTATTATTGCAGGAGAGACCGAATAGCGAATCTCAGTACTTCGATGGCTGTAGACACTTTCATCAGGCTAAAAATATGTTGGATCGCGCGTTAGAACTCAATCCAGCCAATACCAATACCGTAAATGAGGTAAAAAATTGAAAGATAAAATTAAAATGAACGTTATTTTGTTATAAATCTTATTTTTTTTAATATTGCAGATTAATGACTTGCTGAAAGTCGCGAAAACCAATTTCATAGTACTGAAACTTCTGACTGGCGGGCACAAAAAGGACTCGAAGGAGCCGCCAATTTTCGACTTCTCGTGCCACCAGCACTTCCCTATCATAAAGCTTACTTAAACTATTTAGTGGCAATACGGTTTTGTAACCGAATCGTTTTTTCGGATACTATTTATTTCGATTAACAAGAGAAAATGATTCGAATTTAAATCAACCGTTGTGTTACGATGTCCATTGTGAACTGCATAGGATATCAGTTCGTCTTCCTTGGACCTTTCTGAAATTACCTCCAATGACCTATTGCTGTACATTCTGCAAAAAAAAAAAAAAAAAAAAAAGAAAAGTCAAAAAGAAAATTGACAATCTAAATATACATAAAAGCTCTCAACAAAGTGATAACGTTCATTGTTAACTTAAAGAACTTAAAGCTTAGTTAGTCGATTGTTAGGGTACGCCTCCGCGTCGGACTATTCTCGAATGTTATGATTTCTCATTGAAAATAAAAGAGGCGCAAGTTTTTGTAAATAATATTTAGGCATTGCAATTATCGAGTCGAGGCCGACCAAAGTTGTGCACGATTATTTTAGCGTGGGGGTCTTCGCCGGACCTCGCGCCCCGCGACAACCCTACCGCGAAATGTACAAATTTTTATTTTTTTCTCCCTTAAAAGTCGCGACCGGCTCGAGCAGCTACTGAAAAAAAAAATTCGTTCTTAGACTGCGATGTAATTTATGTTCGCGCTGAAAAATGTCGACGATGTACAAAAAAAAAGATAAGCAAATCCCTTTCTCATCGCGCATTTGTAGATACAGTTAACTATACGATAAACCGTGAGAAGAGAATGTTTTGAAAAATAAAAAAAAATGCGAAACAAAATACTGTATTTTATCAGTGTGATAATGAAAAAAAATGACTATTCTACGAGCGACTTCGCGTCGAACTTCGCTCGGCTGGGTGCGTAGAGGTGCGCGCGCGCGAAGGGTGTGTGTCCCCGTGGACGATGACGTTCCCGCCGGTGGAGCGGGACCTGATCAGGAAGCCGTACCTGGGCGGCTGGCGGCACCGGGCCACCGGGGTCGTCTACCTGAATGGCGAGTCGCAGACGGGCCCGGCGCCGAGGCGCGTGCCGCCCGAGCGCACATGCACCCGCCTGGTGCAGACGGCCGACAACGCGGACAAGGCCGTGCAGCTGCCCTGCGACCATGCCGCCCAGACCGGCCGGTAAGGGAACGCGCGCTCGTGCATAGGGTACACTTATATTTTTTATTTTTTATTCTTTTGTCGTCTTTCCGTTCGTCGCGCGACTCTTCGAGGCTCGTCGCGCTTTGTAGGTTCTCTCCTCTTTCTTTGACGTGAAATTGTAATTTTATAATGGTGTGTACACTTTAGCGTCGTAGCTCTATCGAGAAATGATAATTTTGTTATGATGCAGATATAAATAATAAAATGATTTTAACTGTATTATTATCGTTGGTTTTATTTTTGAGAATAGAGAGTAACCACCTGTAGAATTTTACAAACATTTTTTAGATTTGTAACTAATATCTCATTATATGAGTGAGGACTTGTTGAAAACATTTATTGCATGAACTAAAAATAAAATTAAAAATCAAAAGTTTTATGTTGTAAATAAATATACGATTCGCCAAAGATAAAGTTTTATTTTAGCGTGAAAGGGCCTACTGTACTTCGTAAACAATCATTTGGAGATTTATTATTAATTATTTACCATTATGAAAAAAGATGAAATAATTCATTTGCAATAAACAAAATTCAATTTTAAATTCTTTCGAATTTAGATTAAACAATTAAATTTTACTTCTTGCTAATTAATTAGTTGATAATTTCTTCATGGTAATTGCAGAGAATTGTTTAAGTAATAAAATTGGTCTTTTTTTCTTAAATAAAAGGAAAACGGAAAAAATTCCTAACTCAAATTATAATAATAAATAAGGTTTTTAGTATTTTTTCAGTTCATAAAGTACATTTTTTCAACATAATAAGAAACAATTGTATTGCAGTTAAGTAAGTTAAAATTTTTTTTTCGATGGTCTTGAGCAAAAATTTATTTTTAGTATTTAAGAACTACCATAAGAAGTTAAGGTAAAATGTAAGATTATACAAATACGAAATGTGGAATTTCAAAAAAGAAAAAAAGATGATCAAAGTTAAAGAAACAAAAAAATAAATTCTATTAAAATTTCAGAGGTGATCTTTACGTTGCAAATGTATCCGACGCATATAAGTGCGTCAAGCCTTACAAAACGTACGATGAGCTTATGAGTACGGACTTGGATGCGATGGCTCGCATTATTCAAAAGTGTTGGAAAGCATACAGGATATTGAAATTCGTAAAGGAGTGGGCAGAAATATATAGGAAGCTGCGCGCCGAATGTGATAAATTAGAAGAAGAAAGAAAAAGAGCGCGCAGGTAATTAAAAAGTTCCAGCTTTTGTAAGATTTATATGGTATTTACGGGCAATGAAATAATGATTATTTTTTAGTATTTACAAAATTTCCTTTTAAAATGATGCTAAATTTTTATGAGTTCTATATAGTATTTCTTGTATACTTTTTAAATATAAAAAGTAAAATAGGCGATACGAAGTAAATAGGTAAATTAATTTATTTAGGATTGATGTAAGTTGAACGTCAAATCTCTTATAAAAAAAGGCGTTTTTTTAATATAGATATATTTAAAGAAATCAATGTTAATATGTACAAAACAAAAATTTACAAAACAGGTTAAAAATGTATGAAATTTTCATTATAAGCTTTAGCCCTACTGGAAACAATTTGTTGTGCCAAATTGTAATAAACTATGCTATAGCTATACCATTTCGGACATTTCGCACAGTTTGGCACAGTTTGACATAATTTAGCATAGATTGAAATAGTTCGGCATAATGTGG
>JAXIUT010000021.1:14711338-14721871 GCA_035586675.1 Eurytoma californica
TCTCAGTTTCCAGATGGAATTATGACTCCAGTTGGATAAAAATGAGTAAAAAATGTTATATACTATAAATATATAATGCATTTGCATTTTTGAATTTTATATTTATACGCGGATACATTTTAAAATGATTTTTAATAACTTTATTAATCAAACCGTTTAATTAAGTTACTGGCATGGTTATATTAGTAAAAACTGACTGAGATTTACTTTAGTAAAAACAGTTAAATTTTTTACGAGATTTTCGTGAAATTTATAATTAACTCGTCAAAATTAAACTGAAAAATAAATATTTAAAATTTACGTACTTGAATCCTATTGTTTCACAAATACAATTAATTAGTTAATTTATAAAAGAGTAAAAAATAAATTGTTACGGCGTAGGTTTAATGTCAGTTTTATTAAACTTGAAAATTATATTTAGGTAAGCCTTTCAATATTTTTACATTTTTTCAAATTGAAAGGTTTCAGTTACTCGCTAACTCTCGGCTGTAAAATAGCGCGTGAAAATACATAAAAATTTATGATTTCATAAAAGCTTTAAAGCAATGAATTTTCGAATCATGGAAAAACGCTATGGGTTCAAGTGCTATTTATTTTGTCTGTAAAAAGTAAAGACGATTTTTATTATAAGCATTCGGACCTTTAATTTTCAAGAGATTATAAATAAAATTTTCATCCTGTCGTATTTTATACCAACATTAGTTCGGATTTAGAATTCTGTAATATTGTTCTTTTTTTTTATCTCGTTTATATATAACTGCATTCGCGCATAAGAATACATAGTTCGACACAAAATAAAAACTTTTTTACAAATGAATTTTTAATTTGAATTATTTCATTAGTCAATTTTAATAATTCCTTTGCTCATTAATTCGCCTGCTAAATTATTTGCTATTTTTTAAATTAAAATTAAATGAACTGAATCTTCCGAATGTTATAAATATTAACATTATTATAACGCTTGAATTTTTTAGTAATAACGGTGAATCCACCAGTATTGGATTATTAAATGTAATGATAATAAAAGATATTTTAATCTTAGAAGCATAAGTATGAACATAAAAAACTTAAATAACAAATATTCAGGTTTACAAGGCAATAAATACCGGTCTAAAATGACACTGTCGAGCATATCCTGTAAACCTACTTTTCGCGTGGCACGCGAAAGACTAGCTCCTCAAATAAAAATCTATTTACGTTGAACAAAAAGTAGCTTCAATATGCATAATGCAATAATTGATTATTTGTGCGACAGAACCTTTGAAACGCTGAACAATATTACAGCAAAATAAAATTTGTAGCTGTCGAAAAAAGGAAATAAGAGGGCGTTAAGTTAAAAAAGCTTTTAGTAATTATAAAATATGTACGCGCTGCTTTTAAAGGCGAGAAATATATATATCTCTACTACTTACCTTCGCAAAATTAAAAAAAACAGTTAAATATTTTACAAATTTTATCCCTTTCATTATGTAGTTTTTAAAGTGCCCTCCTCGTCACTTACATTTTTAATCACGCTTTCAAATTGGCCGATTGATTACTCAATGCTGCAAGAGTTTAAATCTCGTAAAGCTTAATCTTTCAAGGCGCTCGTAGCGAAAGCTCGCGTTTTCGCGACGCAAACTAAGTGCGCGCGCGCTCGTCGGAAAGGAAAACGTAAAATTCGCGGCGCAAAGGGCGAAGTGACAAGGGGCTAGGGAAATTAGAGTAATGAGGAGCGAGAGAAAAGAAATAGAAAAGAAGGGGTGTTTAGGAGGACAAGGCCTGACCTTTCTGACTGATTTTCCTGCAGAGAGTGGGCTCGAGGTGGTTGAGGTGCTCGAGACGCGGCTGAAAGCTGCAGTTGACCGTACCAAGGCTGTAGGGGTCGAAGGGGTCGCCGCATCTCGGGTCGTACTCGCTGTTGCACTGGAAGCACATTACCGCCGCACCTGAAATACAACGGACGTCAGCACATTAGTCGGGGTACATTGTTATGCTCTCTACTTTATTAGCGTCATCCCTGTTTTTTTTCTAGGGAACTCTAACAGGTTTTTTTACGGAGACATCTTTTTAAAAATGTGAAATGTTGAGATGTTCTATTATTCGCATTATTTGCATGTACATCATGTACATATTAAAAACAGAAGTATGCAAGTAGAACGTCGTAATAAATGGGAGTACAAGTAGACGCGTATGCAAAGACAATAACATATTCAATTAAATTTCTTCAAAATTTGGTTGATATACTGCCCTTTTTTTTTAATTTTTAAACAATTTTTGCATAAACGCTTTATTTAACGCACTTTATTTAACATTTATTCGTGCTAATAGTCTCAACAAAATAAGGTAATAAAATGGATTAATACTTTAAAGTAACGCGGATGTTTCTACTTTTGACCTCAGTCTGCACATTAAAAAGTTTCGAATGTGATAAAAGTTTACCATGATATAAGCCATACATCCAGAAAGTTAACCAGTGGCTTTACGCCTTGCACTATTAACGTGAAAAAGATGGAGGAATGTATTATATAAACGTCATTTTCAAGATCAATCAATAAAGTTTTTGAAATCTTCAGTAAAATTTTATTAGAAACTTTATGTCGCTTATTCGCCTCCGAGATATGGTTCGACAGGGCGATCTTAAGAAGACAATGGTGTACAGCTGAAAAATACGATTTTGAGAATAAAACTTTCTAATTGCGGAAATAGAATTAACTTGATGGATTACAAACCACCGAAGATCCCAAACATGGTTTTCCCATTACAAAGTTTCTCGGTGGCGAAAACTTTTCATCCGACGTCGTTTTCTTTCTCCGGAAAATTCTTATCGCGAAAAAAAAACTCGATCGAAGAATTAAATAGTATGATTGCGCTAAACAAAGGGGTGTTAAAAAAAACGAGTTCGGGATCTTGATGTGTTCTAAACTTCCTAGGGAGCGTCGTAAAATAAAAAAAAAACGACCCGGTGCTTGTTCTCCTTTTTCTCCATTTATGAACTATCATACTTTTAGAGTCTCTACTTTTTAACTGGGCCCTGGGTTCTATACAGCCATTTAGAAAATTAGAACTATTTTTAAAACAAAAATGTAGGAACTTAATTACGAATATTTCTTTGTTTATTTTTTTTTATAATAAAAGCATCTTCATTTTTTCTGTAAGTTATTCACTGTACTGTTGTATTGGTAATTTCATTGGATTAGTGAAAAACCAAATTACCTACCTAATTGGTAAAATTTAACAATTGGAGAGTTTTTACTAAACAGTACGTAAACTTTCTAAAATATTTTTTACCTCACCCATGCCGAAAGTACCGATTTCCTGCCCGGCTATGAAAATATGGTACTTTTGACACGAGGTGAAAAGTAGTATGCACATCATGGAAAGTAAAAAAGAATGCCTCAAATACTTTTATTCTGTACGTCCAATTGAGGGATTATTTTGTTCTATACGAAATTCATTTATTCATTCCACTGAAATCTTTAAATTAAAATAATCTTCCCTAATATAATATATACACTTAAAAAAAATCGAAGAAATATATAATTTATTTATTCTATAATATTTATAGAATAAGTAGGTTATGCCCCCTACCCCCACATAAAAAAAGAAATTCGATTCTCCAGCCAATACGATCTAGATAAGATTATTTCCGAAAAGCGCAGGTAAACCCGCAAAATCTCGCAACTGCGGCAGTCCTGCTAAAAGCGCAGAACGCCGGGCCAGGCAGTTAGGACTCGTGCGGGAATTTCGAGGCGTTATCAGGCTTACCAGCCGTACGGTTATAGCTAGAAGGTGAGTGGGAGATAGAGAAACTGAACGAGAGAGAGAGAGAGAGAGAGAGAGAGAGAGAGAGAGAGAGAGAGAGACGAAAAAGGGCGAGCAAAGTGGGGGAGGGGTGAGCGCCGGCTGTCTCACCATCGTCTCGCCGGAACAGTAAGTGGGTCAGCGGTGTGCCGGGGTGACGTAGGCGCCTCGCGGCTTTCTATCGAGCGGCCCCGGTGTAGTCCCCCGTTCCCGTCGCCGCGGCGGTTCCTCCCCGCCTCGTTCGGCTCGATGGACCATCCATCGGTCCCCGGTGTGACGCGCGCGGCCGGACCGCCCCGCGAGATAACGGCCGATTGGACATACTTCTGATGTGGACACCTCGACGCGCGCTTCACTTTAGCGCTGGTTTTCGTTCGCCCGGAGCGATAGCGAAATAATGGAGAGCTGCGGGACGTTCGGAGGCAGACGAAAGTTAGCCTGATGGATGGCGGTTTATTTGTTGTTATATTATCTTGGCTTTGGCAGAGTAATGAAGCTGTCTGTTTCCCTTCCGCTTTTTTTTTTATTTCGTTTTAACGTTTTCCGCGCAGAAGCTCGCCCTGGGCGAAAATATGAATTTTTTACTGTCGACGGGAAAATTGAATGAATTGCTCGGACGATGCTGAATATTCGTTTTATTTAGGTAACAATGTTACGGTCAAAAGTACATTTTGCGACTGTGAAGTATAAATTTGTGTGCACTTAGCGGTAAATTGGCTAAGTACGTACTGAACGATTTATGTATGTGGTGAATCAAATGGTGAATAATAAGTACGATAATTCATTACATTGGTAGTGTTTAAAAATACCTTCTTTTTTGCATTCAAAATGTCAGATTTACAAATGTGAACATAAAGAAAACAGAATCGTTCCCAAGTCTATAGACCATCTCGACACTGATGTATGCACAAAGTTGTATATACTTTGAACTTTCAATATGTTTCTTATAAATAAAATTCCAGTTAAATCTAGAAAACAGTAGCATAGACTTTTCTTGAACTTAAATTGCAGAAACACCTGCAACTATAACAAGTTTCCTACAACTACTCCTCTACTTAGAAATGAAAATATTAAACATTATAATATCGCCCTCATCCGAAGAAAATGCCGCATAAAAAGCTTGTACACTCCGCGTCAATAATTCACGGCAACAAACACTAAAATTTTCATTGCCTCTGCAAGTAAGCAATGCAAGTATAAAGTATCCCCCGGAGTCTATAAATATTTTTGCCGATCAATGAGGCAGCGGGAGTACCGGAGCCCACCCCTCTTAATAAAGCTCCAACCTCGCCTAAAATACGATCTCGACCGTTGGCTTCTCTAACCCCCTAATCGTCCCTCCGGAGCGTGCCCTTCAATCCCAGCCGGTGTGCGCATCTCACGCACGCGGCGGACCTTGACCGGTCCCACCTCTCGTATCCGTAAACATCCCAGGTGCGCGCCTCCGCGGGAAAACGCATTATAAGGCCGCGTACCGGTGTTTACGGGCGGGTCGCTCGATACGCGATAAGCCGGGACCGCGCGAGTCAAGGCTATGGCTCTCCCAACGCGGAAGCCGTCCTGCGACCTTGAAAGTGCACCGCCGCCGCCTGACCGTGCGCGGATGCTTCTACTTGCCCGCCGGCTTGCCACCCCTCCCGGGGCCGCCGTTGCGTAACTATCCCCCTCGAGAGCGCGCGGAATTTTCGCTATTTCTTGCAGAGGAAATTACTGTTGTTTTTTATAAGTGAACTTTATTAGTTATTTATTTTCTACTGTTTTTAATAAGTAATTTATTTTATCAGCTATACGCTGCTTCTCAATAAGTACGCTTGTATAAATTTAATGAATATAATGAATATTTGAGTAGATATCGATGTTTTATATACAATGAAAGAAAAATTATTTACATTTCAAAATAAGCACGAGGAATTCCGTGATATGCAGTAGTGTCAAATTATTTTACATTTATATTGTCCATTTATAATTTACAATTTCAATCGGCAATTTCATTTATAATTTACAATTTCAATCGGTAATTATAGCAGTATTAGTATTGACATTTTTTCATTATAAAGATATTAAAAATTTATACACAAAATGTTTTAAAATTTGGTTTCTTGAAAAGAAAAGTGAAAGCTACTGCGGATTACAATTTCACGATCGCAGTAGTTTCAATTTATGTAAAATCCATTCAAGCCAAGGTCAGCCACTCTATTACACAAACTTTGGAACGGAGCCTATTACATTCCTAAGTTTGATCATCCCGGAAGGTATGAAGGCAAGTATAGTACTCGGAAAATCAATAGCAAATTGCTATCGAGTACACGCTATTATAAAATGTTTCAATCCATCAAATCACCCCTTAAACCGCAATTATCACTTCATTTTTCTTCTTTTGACGCACGATCGCGCACCGAAATAACCCGAAATCGCTGTCGCGCAGCTCCGAAACTACAATCAATCATATCCCCCACGAAAAAACTACGATATCGCACTCTCCACTTCGACCTCGAGTGCTTTACAAAAATGTCGTAAAACGAACAGACGGTGTACGAGCAGCGACGGACGCCACTGGAAACGAGCACGAGAGCCCGGCCAATCGAGATCGCCGCCGCGATAAGTCGGCGCACTTTGACGAGCCGGGCCGCTCGACTTTACGGTCGGCCGGAAGGGGCGCGGCGCCGCATCTCGCGCGCGCAATAAAGCCGCCGCGCTCTTCAAGGTGAGCCTTGAAAATCAATGCCGAGGGCCCGAGGTCGCGAATTTCCGCGGCGGCCTGCTAAATTTCGCGTGAGCCACCCGCCGGACTGTTAAAGCAGTTGAGTCTTCGGGATTATGCGGGGAAAGTGTTTTATGCGCTCTACGCGATTGGATGTAAGCGGGACCTTTATCGGTGTGGTACATTCCGCGCAGTTGATCATTAAGGAAAGCCGGCTCGCGTGTTGCGATCGTAATGCGAATTTTTCATTGATAAACTTCGGCAATTAGTCATCGTATTAATTAATTTTGATTAATTATTATTAGTGTATTCTGCTCGGTCATTATGCGTGCGGCTGTGTTTCAGTATGCAACGTTAACTAATGAAATCGCTTTTTATACGTAAAAGCACGAGAATGAAACCCTGCACGTGCAGCAATTAAAATTGCAAAGTAAACTTACTTACTCAAAGTATTTCATTCAATTTATAAACTAAATGATATTGCGAAGACTTCTTTTCATACACGGCAGATAGTTGAATTAAAAAAATTTAAATTATACTATTTTTTAATTAAACACAATATAGTGTGAGTTTATATTAGTACGAACAGAACAGGAATATGGAAAAACCATTGTTTAAAAACTTTCGCGTTTAATGAAGCTGACACCCCTAATGTACTTTGAAGCAGTAAATAATTTATGCGATATGTTTTGTGCATTATTTTAAAATAGATCAACTATAACATTATTAAAGTTGAATTTTTTTGTTTATTATAATAATCGTACCAATAATTAATATCTGAGTTTCAAAGAAAGCTGATCTGTTTAAAAATTTGAAGTTTATTCTTTTCAGTATTTTGCTGGCACAATTCGCGAGAGTAGAATAGCGCGTACTTGGAGCAGTCCATTTTCCAACTGAAATATTTTTCGTGTGCTAACCGTTCGTCCCAGAAAATCGTAACATTGAGAAAATTACGTTACTTTTCTTTTCACGAGTCTGAGGAGTTTAAGTTACTTTAAAAATTTTAATAGCTGCTTTTAGTAAAGAATAGGATACTTAAAATCATTTAACTCAACGAGATTTCATTTTCTGTATAGAAAATTATTGTTATAATCTTATTAGAAAATTATTTTTGTTCTATCAACGTTGACCGCTGTGAGTGAATTATATTATTTAAACTGATTTAATTAATAATTAATCTCTGTCAAAGCTAAAAGTCACTCAATATTCATTAGAGAAATATGCTCGTAATGAAATTTATTTTACGTGATAAATGGCAGAATTGTATATTATATTTGTGCACTACTGAAATAATTGACAATTAAATTTATCACATTTATTACAATTCTAAATATGAATAAGTGAAATTGGGAATATGCACTTATTTAACGTTATAAGTCGTTCTCTTATTCGATAAGTGAAAGGTATGTAACATTAAATAATTGCATTTCAGGGTATAATTAAGTTTCCCAATTGGAATATCGTGATTTTATTAGTAACCACGAATAAAGTTCCAACTTCACAAAAAATTAATAAAAACGACAAAATAATATATTCCATTAACTGAATATCGATTAAAACATATTGCACATGCCACGAAATGAAGGCCATTAGCTACTCGTCGCGATCATTTCTCTCCCAATTTTGTCCTCCTCATCCCTCTCACCCTACAGCAAAACGTTCCAATTAACATCTTCTCAACCCACTTTTTCCCCCCGCCGCGAGCGGCAATCGAAAATCCTCGGATTCCCCGGCATCCTCGAAAAGCTGAGCGTTTAAGCACACTGCGGCTGCATCGAGGCCCTAATTAACGCGAGCGTCGCGGCGAGGCCACTCGCGAAAAAACCCAATCGCCGATGAGCCGGTATAGCGGCGCAGGCGTCGCGGCCGGGATTTTAATTAACTCGCTGCGGCGCGCGCCACCGAAATTCAATTTCCCGCCTCTTAACCGCGATCGCGCCTCCCGGAGGAAGGAGCGGGTGTATCGCGGCAGGCGCAATTATGAAGCGAGCCCCACCGCGGGGAATTCAGTCGGCTCGTGCGTCGCGCGAAGTGCGTGCCCGCGCCTTTTCTCCGCCGAGGGGTTAATGGGAATGTCGTTTTTTGCGGCCGGAGAGAGAGCCCCTTGGGAGCAGGGCTCAAGGAAACGGCGGAGTTCTATACGGCGTGTAAAGAGGCGACGGATGAGGTGGGCTTTTCTTTTCTCGCTGCGGTGCGTGGGGTCGTCGCTGAGGTCTCCCGGAGTGAAAGGAATTTAATTTGCGTTTTTTAAAATGCATTTTGCACGGGGCGGTGGAAATTTTATTTTGAAAGGCACTCGTGAAAATTAATGGTTGGGTTGAAAATCTTCTCGGGCGGGGTTATTGTACGTTTCTTTTGGGGGAAAACTATTTTACGGGCGAAGTTTAAGTGGATCTTTGATGTTGCGAGTTGCAGGGACGAAATCGTAGTTATTCCGTGAACAATATGTATGCGCTCGCAGGATTAAGGTTATAAAGCAAGTTTTTTTTTCAAAAGAATTCATGTAAAAGTTCCTTTACGATCTTAATCCTTTGAGCAAATATATATTCTTCTAAAAATCTTGAACTGTGTAAAATCATAAAACTAATGTGATTTTTTTTATAAAGTTAAAATTGAAGGTAAAAAAGGCAAAAGGGCAAATTTGTGCTTCAGAAAGAAAATACGAGATATTATAAAAATACTTGCCTTTAGTACAATTACAAGAAAAATTGATTAATCATTATATTGTTATTTGTAAATGTATTTATTTTTTTCACTGGATATTCAATTTGAGGAGCAAACTTTATTTATAAATTTTATCATTTTTTATACTCCAAATAATGATATGGATTTTAAAAACATTTTTTACGACAGTTTATTTTTGTTGTTCCACTCTCATAAAAATGTTTTACAACGTTTAAAAGTATTATGGAAAACAATTTTTCAATTAGGATGATTCCGCATGAAAAATAATCGAATTCCATTACGTCTATCTATTAAAGTATTTAATAATAATAATCGATAGCTTTTTTTTCATTTCTTGATTACTTTAAAAAATATCGGGTTTCGTAAATTCGTATAACGTTATATGCATATACTACTCGAGGTAATAAACGACAAATTAAAAAAAGAAAAATAATCATCAATTACTTTCAATATTCTATCAGACGTATGGAATGGAATTTAATATTTATCATGCAGCTTTTTTGATTATATAAAATGCTCTAAAATAAAGTTTAACTTCTATCTGTGCTTTAACAATTTATCATCATACCATAATATTTTCCCGCAACTATATAGACGAGAAATTCCGCCTTTGCAACGAGCATCAATGAAAATCATAAATTCCACGAAAGACTTCAAAACCGCAATCCTTTGTGCGCGCAAAAATGCAGAAATCGCTTTAGAACACGTTCAATTACCAGGCCGCGCGTCAGCGGCGGAAATTTCGCGCGAGGCGTGCGCGAGTCGTACAGCGCCTAACGAGTTCAGCGCGCGCGCAAACAGCCGGCGGAGACGAAACGGCGACGCCTGCATTTTTCAGCGGCACTCCGCACAAAGGCACTCGGCGCCGGCACAAAGGTGCCGGAAACGAGCCCCTCTCTTCTCCCGCGCGACGGCACCGCCTCCCCGGAAATTTACGGCGATCGCGCTATAAAGCCAATCGGGATTCTCTGCCCGTTCGCGATGCAATCGCCTCGGCCGATTCCACCGCGGCGTATTAGTGCCGTCGCGATTCACTAGCCGGCGGATGTTGACATTTCGCGCAGCTACGTCGATGTTCATTCGGCCGCGCGCGCGACGAATGGGTTTCGAGCGACGATCCCTCGGAGAACGAGCTCTCCCTGTTTGTCAGAGCTCGTTAGACGCGGTTAAAGCGATCGCTCTTTTATCTGATTCTGCTAGACGGAACGAGGTTCGGTGAAATTGCATGAGCAAGGAAGATAATTGGTACGCGGAAAACAAGAAATTTTACTGTATTTTATTATAAAATAGTTACACTGAGAAAAAGGATTAGTAAAAATTACTATTTTTCTATTAAAAGGGCGACCTACTTGACCATAAAAAAA
>JAXIUT010000021.1:14723267-14745140 GCA_035586675.1 Eurytoma californica
AATTTTGTAAGCAGCGCCCCCACGAAACGACGGGTTACGAAAAGCCCGCTGAATGGCGATCTCTCTCCTCATCTCTGACGCCATATATACAAGTATGCAGCGCCGCACTCTTGATGATGCAGTGGTAATGCAGGAATTTACTTTACTGTACACCGTCATAGCTAATCCGAGATATAATATGTAGCTACAGTGTATTATAATTATTTAAGTTATGAATTATATTTTTATATTTTTTAGATTTTATAAAGTAGCTTTGTTACCGTAAATAATTTGTTATTATTTTAATTGCTTTTTATACTATTTTGTTTTTTAGCCCATTCTTGTCCATTTGTTTTTTATATAAATAAATATCTTGTTTCGTTAATAAATAGATATTATATTTATTATGCGCACAGGACAGTATATGGTTAATAGGACCAAGAGCTTGCATTTCAACCAAAACATTTGAACAAATCCTCAGGGATTCATTTATAGTAACAAATTAGGAAATATTTTGTTTTTTTCTCATTAAAATTCATTTTAAAATTAAAGATTAATCTTGAATCATACATCAATCTCAACGTTCATTTCAAAATTAAAACTTTAAAATTTTATTTTATTCATGGAATTCATAAAGAATTAAAGTTCAATTTTATTCTTGGAATTGATAAAGAATTAATCAAACTTTTTCAATGTTTGTTACAAGTACTTGTTTCTAATTATAATTAATTATTAAATTTTTTTTTTAACTTTATTTAATTATTAAATCTAAATGACAGCTAGAAGTAAAGTGACCGAAAAAATGTGACTCTGCAACAAAAAGTATGGTAGCACAATAATTGCATTATATTTACAAAAAAAGGATCGCTTATTACATATATTGACAAAATAGTAGTTCATTAATAATCTATACTTATTATCTATTAAATAAAAATCGCCACTTGTTTAAATTGAATTGGTTTAAGTATAATATAAACATTTTAATACAATAATCATTACAAATTCTGTTGATTTCAATGAGTTATACCCCGTTTTTGTCTGAGGAACACTTGTAAAAAAGTGTAGATAATACACATTAAGAAGGGCGCCTTTGTTGAGCATCCTGCAATTTCTCTTGTAGTTCCGAAAATCGTATCTGCAGTGCATGTTCTCTCTCTTTCTGGCGATTCACGTCCTCTATCAACGCGTCTAATCGTTTGGGAATGGCAGCCTCTTCTTGCGCTTGCAAGAATTTGAATGTTGATAACTCGAGTCGAGCTTGTTCGATTTGATCGTTCAAATCATTTAATTGTTTTACTAGTACTTGAGCTCGATTCTGGAAAATAAAGTTTATCAATTAATATTTATAATTTGTAAAACTATTTTTATTTTAAATTAATGTAATCTCATTTATTAATTTAAAGACCAGTAATAAAAATAAATGGGAATAACGTTATATACCTGATAACCGCCTAATAATACTTTTAGTTTCTTCTCCATTTTGGCTGCTTTCTTTGCTTCACCCGTCATGTGCATTCTATTTTCTTCCAGTTTCCGTTCACATGCTTCAATTCTATCTTTTTTCGAGGCTAATGTAGCCCTAGTATATCTCTTTTGAGGTTCCAGGTATAAAACCTAATACAAAAAATAGATTTATGTATTAAGAATTAAATTAATTTTATGGTGTTTTTCGATCGAACGTAAATTTATGTTTAATTTTGTAATAAGAGTTTATTTTGTAACTTGGAATTTAAATGTATACCTGTGACAAACATTCTTCCCATACTGTACAATATGATTCTAAACTGAGATGTCCATGAGCCATTCCTTCTTTTACAACTGCTATTTCTTTTTTTAAAACTTCCTTGGCTTCTTCATATTCTTCTGTAGAAAATTCGTCATAAGGGTGTGACTCTAAGTAGTTCTCAGCTAGATTAATAATTGATTGAGCTCGCTTGTGATTAGGATTAACTGGATTCTTCAATGCATCAAAGTGCATCATCGAAATCATCTCCCTTTTTATTAATTCTTCAGCCTGAAAATTATTAGTTTTGGTTAGCGTAAATTTTTAAATAAAATTTTTTTTATTATAACAATTACCTTCTGCAAATCCGTAAGTGAAACTTCATTAGATGGACGTAAAATATTCATATTTACTTCAGTAGGTCGTGGAAGAGATCTTTGTATCACTTGAGATCTTTTGGCAAGTTCTCGTTTTTCTATAAATAAAGATAATAAATTATAAACTTTAATCAAAGAAAATTCATATTAATTTAAAAAATTTATATTTACGTTGCTCTATGAGCTCCTGCTGTTTTCTTGCATCAATATCGGCTTGGTCCTCAACAACATCACTTCCTGAAGCACCTGCCTCTTCTTCATCGGGTGCTTCTTCTTCTTCTGGTACAACAATTTCGTAATCATTTTTCGGTGTCGGCAAAGAACTCCAGCCTGATTTCAATTGATCTTTCACCTAAAATATCAAGATAATCATTTATTATCCTTCGCTGATTATTGTAAATATTTCATATCTAATGTTACAATAATGATTATTAGTTTAATGTCTAATTGGTTTAGTCAATTTAATTTTTGATATAGAAATGTTTAGTAGTATTTATCTGGTCCACTTTAGATCACAGATTTTCCAAAAATACTATAAAAAAAGTAAGTTTTGTTCATGAATAGTAGCTTTATTAGAAAGGATTCACATCTTAAATATCTGTCAGTGAAATGGAATGAAAGCCTTATAAAAAAGCTATAGAAGTGTCAATCTTGCGAATGAATCACAGATTCAACACTTCTATCTTCTTGCAAGGAAATTCATCCACCAAAGCCAATAAATATTGTTTGCTATTAAATTATATTTATGAATATTACTTATTGTTAATTTTATAATATTACCTGTTTGCGAATAATGGGCGTCTCAGAAGCTTCCATTGCCTCCTCTGGATTGATAGTTAACTTGTCGCGAAGGGGAGTCTGTGATGGTGTACCATTTTGACCTCTTACGGAACCTGGAGTACTAAATGGAGCTGGTGACGCGTCACTCCTCTGTGATCTAAATGGCGTGGCAAGGACCGTATTCGGGGTGGCTACGGCATTTGCCGTTGGTACTGACGTACTAAAATCAGCATTTTGCAGAGGTGTATTCATGCCACCTAAAAAATGATTTTATCATTAATACTTTTGGAAACTTAAAAACTAAGAAACTAAACCATAATTATATCAAAATATTACCCTTCAATGGAGTATCAACGTGGGTTAATGCCATCACATTCTGAGCTTCCTGCATGACTCTGTCAACCACTGCTGGTGTTCGTGGAGTTGCTGCTGCACTGGGGGTCAAAGAATAATCAGCCAGCAATATATCTGAACTGCGGACTCCTCCTTCAAGGGCAATTTCTTTTGCAGCCTGTAAATTAAAATAACTTATCACAGACGATTATACATGAAAATTATTCTTATTCTTATTCAAAATTGCTAAAAGTTAAAATTATTTTCAAAATTTTGTAAAGTTTAAATGCTAAGTGACTGGAATACAGGACTTTTGAGTGGCAGTCTCGGATCGCATCAGGTTAAATAATATACTAAAAGTTTTATGTGGTTCCTGTAAGTTTCTAAAGGGCAAAATCACCCATATAATTATTTTAAAAGTTTAATTACCTCTGATGCTCGACCCAATTTAACAACCTGTTGCAATTCTTTATCAGAGATTTGCGGTTCTGGCAAAACAAGTTTACTTCGCTTTTTAACTGGCTCTTGATTTAATATATTTGTTGGAATATCATTTTCTTTTCGTTGCTTTAACTTTTGTTTATCCTTTTTTCTTTCTATTTCTTCTCTTTCTTGTCTAGTCAATTGATTTTGATTTTGTTGTCTCAATGCTGAGAAATCAGCTGAAAGAGGATCGATTTCCTCAGTTGATGTGTCATAAAAACCTAGTGCTGGTTTCTTTTCAAATGGAATCTCAGTATTATAATTAATTCCCCTTTTCCGCTTATTTTTTTGTGCCACTTGTATCCCTGCAGCTCTCAATTCTCTTCTTTTCTGAAGTGCTGCAAGCCTTCGTGCCTCTTCCAATTGCTTTTCACGAGCCTTTCTCTTTGCCTTCTTACCCTGCGTATTTGCTAACCTAGCTCTTGCTTCAGACAGCATTTCCAGTTCTGAAATAAAAGTTTAAAATTTTGAATTCCAATTCACTCTTAAAGATGTAAGAATTTGTAATACAATATACAGACCGTCTTCATCCATGTCTTTGGGATCTGGTCTTGCAGGTTTTGTTTCAGGATTTGGATCGATTTCTCCAGGTTTCAATTTTCTAGGATCATCTACACTTTCATCTCCCTCTTCTTTTTTTTGTGCTTGATCTCTAAAAAGTTATTAAAAAATAAATATATCTTTTTATATGTACTTATACTTATATAAAAATAAAGAGAATCGATTGTACTCACAGCAAATATTCGTAACGTTCTAAACATTGAGCTGCAGTTCTGCCGATAATCGGAGCAATTGTTCTCCACTGAGTTGGCATAAGCTTCGCCAAATGTAAAAGTTTTTCGTCCTCCTCTCTGCTCCATTCTGTCTTTTTGATGCTTGGATCAAGCCACTCGAACCAGCGAGCCTTACACTGCTTTGCTGACTTTCTGTGCAGCAAGGAGGCTATACGGGACCATTGGTTTTTCCCATATTTCATAACAGCTGCTTTAAGAATTTCATCCTAAAAGTAGTAAAATATAACACGCATGAATAAGACATTTAATTCACAACAAGATGAATTCATTAATTAATACACATTCGAAAAGATAAATAACAATATCAATAATATTAGGTTAGAAACTCACTTCGGTGTTTCGCCAAACGCCGCCCTTTATCATAATACGAGGCATCTTGTCGGTTTTTTAACTCAATTAATTAAATAACAAATCGATCTCTTTTCCACGTCAAAGGTGAAGTTCAATTCAACGCAAATTCCAAAGTAAACTCGTCGGCACGTCGGCTCCTAAACTCCACGGGTGACAATTATCGTCTCCATAAGCTCCAACAAACTGTAGAACACAACCGAAAGGAGAAGTCGCAAACACCCGCACCGACACTATCCAGCCACATCACGCCTGGAGTGGGAGGAGTAATCTTGCCTCCCAATGGTAAAACTCCACAGTACCCCCCACTCTGCGAATAATCCCGCCGGACTATATGTCCCCGCGGGTCACCGTTTTACTACTTGGCCTCTTCGTGGGCGGAAAATTTGAATTAATACGCTTATAAAACTCGCTAAGCTAATAATTGAAAATGGAAATTACTTAATCGCATTTAGATTAAATAAAAATCTAATAATTCATTTAGTTTAATATAATAAATATCAATTTTTGTTTATTTTGTACGAGAGCGGGAAACACAGTCGTGTCTCCACCTCCATACCGCATAGAACAAGAATAAGTTTAGCAGAAAGGTTATATATTTACGCTCACATGAATATCTTGAAAGTTGGAGGTTGTATTTCGGTCGCTGCAAACACGAGGATCTAGAAGATAAACCGTAAATAAATATCAATAACTCAAAAATTGACATTCAATAATTAGATCGTTGCTTAAAACAGGAGAAAATGTTGATTCTACGTGGGGTGACAAGGCGTCATTTATCCTGCGTAAAAAATGTCACCTCCCATGTACGGCTTTTGGCTACTGAATCGAAGGCAAAAAAATCCAAAGATTTAATGGACTTTAAGCAGACATTGCCGGCTGCTCAACCGAAGAAACCAAAACGCGAGCCTTTCGTCAAAAATCTCTTTTTGGGAAAGTTTGACTATGAATTTCTTGCCTTTCCGGAACCTCAACAACCAGACAGGTACATGAACCAAAGATAAAAATTCATTTATCAAGGATAATAATAAATAGTCCTTATAATACAAATTAACTAAACAGTAGTAACATTTGAATTGAATTAATTTGTTTAATTAGTTTTCCTAAATTATACAGTTAGATATTCTTGGTTTTTCTAGGTACAATGAATTTCAACAATGGATTGAACCAGTTCGTGAATATATGAAAACTGTAGATCCTAAGGAATTCGAAGATACAAACAGAATTCCTCCTCATGTTTTGCAGAATTTTAGAGAATTGGGTTTGTTTGGATTAAGAATTCATCAAGATTACAATGGAATGAATCTATTGAACTCAGAGTTCATGCAAGTGTTAGAGACAGTGGGTACTATACCAGCTCTTGGGCTATTCCTTTTGAAACAAGGAGTGACACCGATAGATATCTTTAATCAGGCCTCAGTCGAAGTAAAACTGAAATACTTGCCAAAGATAGCTGCGGGCCATTCACTGGCTACAGTTTGTATTACAGAAACAGACAGTGGACCTATGACTAACAAACTAGCAACTACTGCAACATTGTCTGACTGTGAGAATTATTGGCATTTAAATGGTGAAAAGATTTTTGTATCCAATATTGAAGATTCAGATGTATTTATAGTGATTGCACATGCTTTCCAAAGTGGAGAGATGGAAAGACGAATGGAAACTATGACTAGTTTTATTGTTGAAAAAGATACTGAAGGTGTTACAGTTTCTTCAGAGTTTACAAAGACAACTGGACTGAAAGGTTTCAATACTGGTAAACTTATTCTAAAAGACGTAACAATACCAAAGGAAAATGTAATTGGTAAAGTAGGAGATGGTGGTTCTCACACAGTAGACTTGTTTGTAAACTCTAGACATTTTATTGCAGCTTTAACAATACCTATATTGAAAAACTTTTTGAACCTGTTGACAAAAGATGTAATGCACAGAAAACATTTTGAAAAACTGCTTCTCCAAACAGAATCAGCTCAACAAATAATTTCTAAAATTACTTATTCTATTTATGCTATTGAAAGTGTTCTATACTTAACAACAGGTGCAATGGATATTTATGACGATCAAGATTTGCTACTAGAAACAGCTTTAGTAGAACAGTTTTGCGTACAGGAGTGTTTACGAAGGATACAGGACAGTATGTGGTTAATAGGACCAAGAGCTTGCATTTCAACCGAACCATTTGAACAAATTCTCAGGGATTCATTTACAGTAACAAATTATGAAACTTCTTTACTTGATACCAAAATCTACTCAGCACTTCTAGGAATGCAATATTTTGGGTTACACATGGTTAAGAATGTGAAAAAAGCTAGGAATCCTTTAATGTTTCCTAAATTTTTGATGGAAAATATTTTCGCTAAAGACAGTTTGAATTTATATATTGAGGAATATTTGCATCCATCATTATCAGAATGCGCTAACTTTGTTGACAAGTGCTTGCTCAAATTGAAGTCTTCAACAGAATATCTACTTGTAAGAAATGGAACAGATATGGGTGACTATCATGCAGATCTTCAAAGAGTTAGTGATATGGTTGCTATTATTTATGCTTATATCGCAATCTTAGCAAGAGCTTCTAGGTCTTATTGCATTGGTAATAGAAATTCGGACACTGACATAAGGGTATGCTTGGTATTGGCCTGGAGATTACAGCAAAAAGTTGATGAACTAGCTAAAGACATTGAAGTTAGTGAATTTACTAACGGTGATTTCATAGGTAAAGAAATATCAAAATTACACTTTGAAACAAAAGACTATCTTCTAGCACATCCTTTGACTAGGAATTATTAATTTTGTATATATATATATAAGTAAATGTTATGCTGAAATCATCTAAATTTTATCTATTAAAAAGTAATAAATTGTTATATTGAATTAATTAATTATTCAGATTATTCTGAATAAAAATTTCTTTTGTTTTACATGAAATGTGATAGATAAATGTAAGATGTACTTTCAGCATACAAAAAATTATATGAAAACGTAAATATAATTTCCACATCTACAATATTGTAAATACTTGATAATTTTAAAATATAGTTACAAAAAAAGAAATAAAAACTGATTTTTTTTAAAGAATCATTTATTTGACGCAATTGACAATGCGTAATTGCTATTGCGTACAATATTATTTCATTCGAATTTTGCTAACATTTATAACTGTTTATTACAGCGAGTTTAGAGTTTAAACCGACAAGAAATCCTAAAATACCTTACCTTTTAAAAGAAGACTCATTCATAAAAAACTTACTTTTAAAAGTTTCTTATTTCACAATTAATCACATAATGCTATGCATCTATGGTATGTTACTTTCTTTTGATTTCTAAAATATTTTCAAAACAAAAATAATCTTTCTTACGTTTTTCTTTTAAATTTCAAATGGCATCACAAATGCATTTTACATATTAAGCTAGTGTTTTAAGAAGCTAGTATCCAATAGTATAGATTGTTAAAATATCTTTTTTGAAGTCTTAACTAGTGTTTTAGTCTAATTGCACATAGAGGACATTCCACGATGATACTAAATACAAGTTTTCACAAAAGCTAACGATTCTGCTAAAATAAGAATCTTCGCAAAAATAAAAAGCTTACGTAGAAATACTCTGGAATGTCGTAATAATAAATAATGCGAATTTCACGCTGTACAAAAATAAAACTAGAAAAAGATTCTTCGATAAAGAGACTAAAAGAAAAGCACTTCAATTTTCGAGTATTTATCGGTAACTTCATTTCTACGCGGCGAAACGACCGAACGCATTTGAAACTTCTGAGTTGTCCTATGAGTGTCGAACGATGGACGGTAGTCGTTCCTTTTATTTCTACAAAGAACATCACGGATCATTGAAACTTTGTCGTCTCTTTAAATCGGAAGTCGTGAAATTTGTTAACTACAGCCTTTCGGCTTGAACGATCACATGTTCTTCTCTATAGGAATCCGTCGCCGACCAGCAACTCCTTATGCAAGTAAATATCAGTACAGTGCCAAATTCTATCTGGAATTGACGATCAGAACGAGTGTTCAGTTTCAGTTTTGGTATCAAGGTAGGAAGAATTTGAAGTTCAAAAGTCATCTCGTCGCCGCAGTGTCTGCACCTGCCGATGCAGCCGCCCATTGGATAAAGAAGGAGTGGAGCTGAGTTATCCCTTGCATACCTAAAATTAAATCAATTATTTTCATCTCTATTATTATTACGACACCAAAGATTCAATGATCAACTAATTTTAAACCTTCATTCACAATCCTAAAATTGGAGTGTTACTATAAATCATTCGACGACGGCTGGACACTCACCTCATTATCTGACCAGGGCTCTTCTGTATCCGACTAACGAAATTATGGAACAACACGTCGCCGTGCTTGGGCATGCTCTTCTCGTATTTCTCGCCAGCGTCGCCGTAGCCCTTCGCCTCGTCCGACGTACCAGCGGCCTGACCGCTCGTCATCTCTGGATTCGAGCGCTGGTACTCGAGGAAAAGGTCGCGCACGTGCTGCGGCACGTCCGTGCTCACGTACTCCTCGTCGGCGGATATGAAGATCTCGACGAAGCCAAGGCCGTTCTTGTCCTTGGGCTCGGTGTGCTGCACCGGCGGCGGCGTCACCTCCTGCAGCAGACTTATCAGGTCGCAATGCGGCTGCGTTGGCGTATCGATGCAGACCATCTCGCTTTCCTCGCCCTCGATCTCCGCCGAGGCATGCGGCGAGTCTAGCCGACCCACCGCACCCCCGCCAACCGGGGATTCCACGCTCGTAGGACTAAAAATTTAAATTACTATTTTTATTTTTTGTACTTTTACAAATTTTTAGCTTGTAGGAGTAGTAAGAATTAAGAATTAAGCATGCAGGATAAGTTTGTATAGAAAAGAAAACAGTGTGGTACAAACCTATTTGCATTGGGATCATCAACTTGTACTTCTTTAAAATCAGCTATGAGCTCTTCTTCATAATTAGTATTTTGCACAGACAGGCTAAATTTATTAGGATCATTTAGTAACAAATTATTTCCATTTCTCTCCGAGACATTGTCATTCCAATTGTCTCCCCAATCATCGGCATCTGCTAGCCAGCTGGTGGCACTTGTTTGTACTGTGGCACAGGAACTTGATAAAGAATCTGTATTCGTCGCTTGTTCTATAGACTGAACTCGTAGGCAGGTCCAGCTCTCATTCTGATTCCAGCAATTGGGATTGATGCATGCAAAGATATACAGAGTTCTGTGATATTTAGAATTATCCAAAGGTGCATAAATTTGTAGTGCAAGAAGTTGATGCAACCCGCACAGTCTGCATTGAGGTGAAACTAATGTCATTTGATCCGAGTGCCAATCCTAAAATTACAATTATTAAATTATTACTAAATATGATCGCATTTTTCAATCTAAAATAAGAATAGACTACTGAAACATACTGATGTGTACTGCATTTGAAATAAAATCAATCTTTTTGAATGGAAATTAATGAAACAAACTTAATAAATAATTCTATCATCTTGTAATATTTACTGTAATAAAATGCTTATCTATTGTAAGAGACAACAAATAGATCTGAATGGTGAATATGTATTATTTCTTATGCATTAACTAAAATGAGAAACTAATCCAATAAGAAAGCTCACCGGTTTGCCTCCAATTTTATTTGTGGTAAAGTTGACAAGGCCCCGGTGCTTCTCAGTGACGTATTCATCCTCGTATCCCAGGTAGACCTTTGTCTTGCAGTCTTGAGCCATTTAAAAAAAAAAAGAGCGGCGAGCCTCTCCACGAGCTCCGTAAAAGCACAGAACGAGGCGATGCGACTGCGATATTCGTGCGGCTCGCAAGAAATCTTTCTCTCTCTCGTGGAGTCGGGCGGAATTATGCGGCTGTCCGTGTAATCCTAATGCAGCTGATGACCCGTGCCAACGGACATGCGTCGTCGTCGTTGCCGCCGCTGGAAAAGCGGAGCAGCATAACGCGTGCGCCTTTTTGCGGTCGCGAGCTTATCGATTTTTACTCTCTCTCTCTCCCTTCCTCCGTCGGTGGGTGCCGAGAGCGAAGAGGCTACTAATTTGAATGGTCAGCGCGCGCCGGTGTGCACCTCCGAGCGTATTATGTCAGCACCGAAACCAGAAAGGCTTATCCCACTTTTCCCGGCCTGGTTTCGCGCGATGGAAAAGCACACGAGTCGATGAGTTTTTAGAGGCTTCGCTGATTACTGGACCCCACGTGCGCCTCTCGCCTGTAAACAAATTTATAGTCCCTTTTGAGGTTAAGTGTGTGTATAGGTGGTCCGATCGCTTATTTCACTTTGTACTATTGTGTCTTGTGTGGAAGGTGATTTTGAGAAAACGATCGTCGCTTCGGAGGCTCGTTTATCGATTAGACCCCTTTTCTTAATAGGCCGATTGCACACGATAGGCTCACGAGTCTGTATATCTGTATATACTGGCAGAGGCGTGTCTGGAAATCTAACCACAGGGGGTATTGGAAAAAATCTGTGCATATACTATATACATTTTATTTATATAGGTCACGTTTTGAAAAACAGAACTAGATAATTATATAAAAAATACAATTTGGAGAAATAAATTTTAATTCTCAATTGTTTAGGAAAAATTATTTATTATTACATACAGTCATATAGGTAAAATAAGCTGATTACCATACATCGCTGTACGGTTATAAGTAGTTACAGAATGAATACAGTAAGACCGCAACTATATATATTTTTGACTTGATCTACTTACATTTTAAATGCCCGTTAATTATATCTTATCTATTTAGTTTTTCAAAAAAGTAGTTCATTTTGTTTTTGACGTCGAAACTGAACACATTTTAGCTTTCGTTAATTTACATACAATCATTCGTCACTATAATTAATGGGTTTCGGTAATTTATAAGAACAAATGATAGTTTATAACGCTATTCTCAATTATTAAATGCGATTAAAACGAATTTAACTATTAACCATCACATCACTGCAACCGTAGTCAATTATGTAATTCGATTTAAGCCCGATCAATGTATAATAAATTATTAACTAGTATTATTAATCATTAATCCGATTCAATATGTTCTGTTCTGAATCTGACATTTATGGTGATAAATTTCAATTTTGATTAATGATCATTTATAATTAATCGAAAAATTATTGTATAATGAAGAGATTGTTTAAAAATTTTTACGCTGTATCTGAGTACATCCATGTTACTTGTAAACTTATTTTATTACAACAGAAATATAATGATTTTCTAAATTACGTGATTAGAATGTGGCAAGAAAGGATCTAATATAAACTCTATATAAATGCGAATTTTTTGAATTAAATTTATTAATATAATTATAATATTATTTTGTTCTCTCTGCATTTCAATTTCTTTAATAAAGCACAAATAAATTTCGTTGATGAATTAAAAAACATTATATTTACTGTTTGAAGCTGACGTTACTAAATGAATCATTTATAATAATATACGTTACAATCCAAAATTTTTTTTCGTTAACAAATCAAACTACTCAACTCTAAAACCAACTCCAGGAACACAAAGTCCGAAATTAAACTTTCCACGAATCATCTTTTTCAATTTTGCGATCCATCATCCCCATCGGCGCTGAAACAGAAACACGCCCTGCCGGAACCCGATGCAATAGGGCGCGTTCGAAATCTCGATCAACCCCCTCGCGCGATATCTCGATATCAGCGCACCTCGTGACACTTCAAGGTGCACACCGCCGATAAGCTCCGTCTCCCTCGCATCACCGCGAATCCGCGACCGTGAGAAGGACGAAGCGCGAGTGCATATATAGGCCCAGAGGGGGGGGGGGGAGGCAAAAACATAAGAGTCAGCGCGAACCCCCTGACACTAGATCAACACTCGATACAGCGCGAGTCCGCGATAATCGCGCGGCTTCATTCGGAAATCTGACCCCCCCGGCGAGCGTCGTCGAGAAAATTCCACGTACGCGATCGGAGAGGTCCACTCCATTAAGATTCGACCCGTATCGTACCAATCGTCCAGTCAGTTCGCGCGTATGTACATATATACACGTAGGTATAGCCCTCGCGCGCGAAAACCAAAAATCACGTTATTAACGTGTGTATATATGTATGTATATATATAAAAGACACATATATAGGTAGACGGCGAAAGTGAGTAGGTCCGCGCACACAAAGGAAAAGCCTTGCGCGATATAACCTCGCACCTTGACTTTCCGAAATCTCCCGAATATCCGCGAGAGCGACGGAGACAGGAAATTATCCGCGTATATCTCTCTCAGCCGCGCATGCGGACGCAGGGGTATAGTATACGCGTCTGCTGCGCGCGCGCGCCAGTAGCAATATAGAAACTGTACGGAGCTGGCCAAGGCGAGAGAGAGCGATTCTGTATACACATACAATTCGTGCACACCGACGGGCGGGCGAGAGCGAGATCGAGAGTGTATCAGAGGGGAAGGGTAACGGTATTAACGGCGGACGCACACGGAGCGAGATAGAGAGAGACACCTACCTATAACGCAGGACGGCCTTCGGCTGAGCTCAGCAGCAGCACCGACAAAAGCCAGCGCTCGCGCAGTCTCTCGCGAACGACGACGACGAGGAGGAGGAGGACTGTGCGTGCAGTGCAGTGGGCGGCCGTGCACAAGGGAACGGCGCCGAGGACGCGCTCCGATACTGCGTTGTACAAAAGTCGCAGCCAGCAGCTCTCTCTCTCTCTCGCTCCTCCCGTCGGTGCGCCACCAGGCAGTGCGTGCGGTGTTGTATAGGAAAAAAAAACGCACCACTCGCGGACGGCGGAGAGGCGGGACGTTTAGTTTTTTTTCGCCTTCCGCACAGTCGCTCGTTATTGCCCCTGGTGCCGCGATTCACACACGTCGCCGTTCGGCTATCGAGATCAGCGTAACAGGAGCAGCGCGGCTGCCAGCCCAGTGATACAGCGTGATTCATCGGGGAGAAGGGGAATTCACGGAGTGTAGCAGCAGTCATCGTCGTCGTCGTCGTCGTCGCGGGGCAAAAAAGGAGGCCAGAGAGCCGTTTGGTGTGCGCGAGCAGTGTTTTTTTTGTTTCTCTATCTCTCTTTCTCTCTCGCGCGCGAGCGAGAGGAGGCAGAACCTTGCGAGTGCGCGCACGGCTGAGTGCGCGAGCAGCCGAGGAGGTGATCAGAGACAGCCGGGAGCCCGGAGCAGCGGTCACGAGGAATGTCGACCCCCGCGAGAAGGCGGCTCATGCGGGATTTCAAGAGGTGATCTCTCTGTTTTTTTTTTTCGACTCGTTTTTAATGTTTTTTTTCTGTTTTTTTTTTCGGAGAGAGTGCGAATGTCGCCAGAGGCGAGGAGTGGTGGGGGTTCCCTATATACGTTCATAACCTGACGAGGAAGGCGCTTCGTTTTATCGAGCGGATCGGGATCTCGGCCGACACCCGCCTCCCCGCGGCCGACGGCTACGCGTCGTCCACGTAGCCGTGCGGGACGTCCTCGGGGAGCGGGTGGGAGAGAGAGTGCGGAGCGCCGCGCGGGGCCGACAAGGACAAAGCGAATCGACGGGTTGACGAGACGCTGCTTGAGCACACGTCTGTGACGTCCGTTTTATTATTAGATGCCTGCCCGAGGGGCAGAGGATGATTTATTTTTTTCCTTTTAACGAGCCCCGCGCGCCAGCACACACCTCGCCTCGAGTCACAGCCAGTGCCTTGATCTTGGATTTGATCATCGGACATGTCTTTTCATGTGTTCCAGGTTACAAGAAGATCCACCAACTGGAGTCTCCGGTGCACCCACTGACAACAATATTATGATATGGAACGCTGTTATATTCGGGTGAGTGCAAAGGCTCTGGTGCAAGATCCATCCAGAACCTGGAGAGGAAGGAGAGCAAAAGCAATCGGGAGCTTTGGTTTTGGTATCTTTAAGGACAAATGTCAAAGGAGGCTGATAAAACTAAAGATGATGTTTGATGTCTGTCTTACGAAACTTTTGATTAGGGAATATCTGCTGACGTTATATGAGGCATATCTTTTGGTATTTGTTAAGCAATTGAGAGAGTTACTTATAATGCCAGGTGTTATGTAAAAATTTTTGACTGTAGATATGTTTTTTGTTTGCATTTGAATGATTAATAATATCAGATAGGTTAATTCATTCAGTATTTTATGGTTCATTAAAATTTTTCAAAATTTGTCTTATGAAACATTTGTTTGGATTAAATTGAAGTAAATAAGATGAGAACTTACAAATTTATTTTATAATAATTAATAAGTTAACTACTATGAAAAAATTTATTTAAAAAAAATTAAGATGAATGATATGTGTCATTTGTAAAGTGTAACAAAAAATTTTTACTTTTTATAGTTAAGTAATTATTACATTACCAATTAATTTTTCTAGACCACACGACACTCCTTTTGAAGATGGAACCTTCAAACTTACGATAGAATTCACAGAAGAATACCCTAATAAGCCACCAACAGTGAGATTTGTTAGTAAAATGTTTCATCCAAATGTTTATGCGGATGGTGGAATTTGTTTGGATATCCTGCAAAATCGTTGGAGTCCCACATACGATGTTTCTGCAATCCTGACATCTATACAGGTAAGTTTCAAAATATGCTTCAGCTAGAGCACCATCATGATTTGCAAAATTTTTTCGTTTTTCGAACGTTTTATTTAATATCTTAACAGCAGTTGCAATTCATCAAAGTCGGGACACTCGCGTTAAATTCATATACCAAAATCAGATTTTCAAATCTAATAACATTAACCTTAATAATAAAGTCATTATTAACAAAGCTTTCAATGTGCCATCAATAGAAATTAAAGGGAAACATTAAAAAGTTATTCATCAATTGAATATTTTCTTATAATTAAAAAAATTATTTCTTTGTTACATTAGAACAGTTTAATATTTTGATTTTTATAATGAAATATTCTTTATCTCCAAATAAATAATTATTTGTAATAAAAATTAGCATTGAGTTTGTGATAAATAGAATTTCTTTTTATTATTAACTTTTTACAATTTTAATATTTATTACCAATCGTCAAAATTTTTACTGATATATATTTGTTGTGCTACAGAAAATTAAAATATAAGATTAATAAAAGTAAAGAATCTGATTTAACACTTCAATTAATGAATACATTTTGTCTTAGAAGTTTCCCTTACCAGAGTCAAATTTATAAAGATAACGTAAAATTGTTACAAAAAAAATTACAAGCACGACTTTTGTGTGGTTGCAGTCGCTGTTAAGTGACCCAAACCCAAATTCACCCGCCAATTCAATGGCGGCACAACTGTACAAAGAGAACCGGCGCGAGTACGAGAAGCGAGTGAAGGCTTGTGTGGAGCAGAGTTTCGTGGATTAGTTGGAGGCAAGAGCTCGCCGCTGTCGCAGCAGCAACGTAAGGGTACGCTATACTGGCATTTTTTTTTTAAATTAAAGGAATGTTAAAAAATATTGGCCTTGTTTGTTAAATTTGTAATACTTTTTCAAAATTATCCAAATAAAATTTAAATATTTATAACTGATTTAACATTTTCTTACATTTGGCAATCTTTGTATGGAAATCATTATTTTAAAATTTACTTATAAATGAATATATTTTAAAGTAAAATATATTAGGTACTTGCTCACATTTCTTAATGTTAACAATTTTGTAAAAAATACTTATTGTGTAATTTTTTAAGTTATTTTTGAAAATTTAAAAGAGTATAAAAAAATTTATTTTACATACAAAATTTTGTACATCTATGTAAAAATATGAATATAAATGAAATTTTAACTTTAGGGGCTTCAAATACCGTAAAAAAACAATAAATTTAAAAGTAATGCTACTAAAAATGTTGCATCATAAGGTGTCATTTGATTTAAATCTTAAAGATAAATCATTTATGAGCAGCAGTGAGAAAGAAACATTATAAATCTTAATTTTTAGTTTTGTCAGTATACCGTACCCTTAACGGCAACCGACTACAGCTACAGCGTACAGCAGCAGTTGCTACGAGGCGTGTCGAGGAGGAGAGGAGAGCTAACGTGCCACCCTGTGAATTGGAGCTAACGCCTTTGTGCTTTAGTTTTATAAGCATGTCAACTCCCCATGACTCTGATTCGATCACAAATATTGTACTCTCTCTCTCTTTTACACACCAAACATGCATCAATACTACACTTATTAGGGTAGTCCCTATTCATAGGTGATTTTAAATATTTTGATTTTTTTTAATTTCGTTTGTTTGTTAAGTCATTTTTTCATGAATATATTGGTTTCACAACGATACATATAAAAATTATGTGTATAAAATTTTAATATTTCCAGTTATATTTAATTTTTATCTTTTCCTAACATTTATACTTTTTCAACTTTTTTGAAAATCTTAATAGTATGAAAATTTGTTTGATTTTGATAAATTACAGCAATTGTTATTTTACATATTTAAAAAATTTTCAAAAAATTATACTGTTTTTTTATATAAAAATTTTATGTACATACTTGTTTTTTGTATCAATACTGGAAAGGGTAGATGAAATCAATTATTTAACAATATGGACTACCCTAATGGAAACACGTGCAACTACATTAGACCGAATTTTTACAATGTTGTATAATAAATTAATATAAAATTGTGTATTTATTTATTCGAACACTGCGAATGAGCCAGCGAAAAGAGAGGAGGCGAGGCGTTAAAAGAGGAGCTTTACGAAAAAAGAAAAACTAATCTAGTACATATACTTATAATTATTGAAGTATTAGGAGTTACGAATGAAATAAACTGAAAAGTTAATACTAAGTAGCTTTTTTGCTTCCATACTCTGTAAGAGTTCTGAAGCAAACCCTTCCCTATCATGTTACTGTAAAAAGGAGCGCAGAATCGTACTTTTTGGTTGGAATTATTGTCATTTATTATTATTATTATTAATTATTATTATATTGCTATTACGATTACAATTATTATTATTATAGTACTTGTATAGTACAGGAAATAAATCATTCACTTATACATATGAAAAGTATATATACACAAACATATAATAAAATGCATAATTTCAATTTTTAATCAAAGTTTTAATTGTTCTTCCTTCATTATATTCTACAGCTTAAAAAAATGTATGTCTACATTATTTTTTTCGACGTTTTACGCATGTTTCAGTCTCTTCTAGATGAACCAAATCCAAATTCTCCAGCTAATTCCTTAGCTGCACAATTGTATCAAGAAAATAAACGAGAGTATGAGAAAAGAGTGGCAACAGTTGTTGAACAGTCATGGTTGAACTTCCAAGAAAGTGGCTCAACAGAAGATCCCCGCTGACATTAGGTAATAATTAACTACTTCATTTCTTTATTTTTATATCACATTGAAGGTAATAAAAATGTGTGAACATTAATTGAGTAACAAATGTGTGATTTCTGTTAAAAATGTTCTATATTTTTACTTTAATACTTGTCTATGTATAACTTTAAAATCGAGTATAATACAGAAAAAAAGTCTAAAATTTTACTTGAATTATATTACAAAAGAAAAATTCATGAGTTTTTACTTTTAAATAAAAAAAGTAATTGCTTAAAATACAAAATATACATAAAATTAAAAAGGAAACATTTAAATAAACTGTTTAAAAAAAAAAAGTAAATTTTACGAAAAAGTAATACATTGATAATTCATTGTATACAAAATGTAAAATATGACTTTTTTTTTAAAAAAAAGATTAACTTTATTACAATTTATATTAAATTACGTTTAATGTCTAAATTTCAGGTACCACTCAACGTTAAAAAAAACCTCGATTGACGCTGATTCGTACTACGTTTCTCATGTGATCCTCACCGAACAAGTGTGAACATAAACGTCCACGCATCGTTGTGATTTATCTTAGATTTTTGACAGCAAGTCCTTGCTGGTCAAACGTTGCAAATATTGCAAAAAAACGCGTATGAGTGAAAAAAGTGCGTATGTATGATTAAGAAAACATAATTTCCTTATTTGTTTGAATAATAGATATGAAATGAAAGTTTCTTTGCACAGTCAAATATGTTTTATTTTACCTATCATAAAAAACAAATATATTTATCAGTCATTCCTTTTGTAAAAGTTCGTTTTTTTAAATGAGTTAAACGACTTTTAAAATCTTATGAGTTCCATTTACAATTATACTTAACATTTAAGTAAATACAAATTTAAAAACTTTTTGTTTTCTACTGTTGCTACGATTTCTCTTCTTTCTCTTTGTTGTAAAGAGCCAATTCTTTGAGAAATTGAGCTTTAGGTTTCATAATGTTGGGACGATCTCCTCTGCATTTGGGACAAAACCACTTGCCCTTTGGCTTAGTACTTAAAGATACACACGAAAAATGGAACCACTCAATTGGACATAAGTCATTGTCACACAGAATCATTTCTCCATAAGAAATTTGGTCACACAGACAGTAAGTCGGTTCATCTGGATCTATGGCAAGATCATCTTCGGGTGGAGGTGGAGTATCTTCACGATGTTGATTTTGTTGATTACCCTGCCTTGACTTTCTCTTTTTCTTTTTGCCTGTGCTAGCTGCATTTGTTCTTTTCTGATTCCCATTTGAAGAGCTGGGCAGGTTGGATGATCTGTTCTCGGACATTGATATCAGATCCATCGCTTGTGCAGATTCTATCAAAGTTTCTGTCCTTGTTCGTCTGGCTCGTTTTGTTGGCCTATCATTAGTGTTAGCAGTGTTATTCGAATTACTGTTAACATTTGAATTATTATCTCTAACAGGTTCACTAGTTTCTTGCTCCTTTCCAAAATCTGTAAAAGTAAAAGTATGTAAAAATAAGCACATTAAATTGTACCAATTATTAGAAAAAATTCATTCAAATAGTACAGTACCTAGATTCCTAAAGTCCATATCCAACTGTCTTGTTTTGTTCTCTATGAGATCTTGAACCAACTGTACAATCTGTAGTTTCTCATCTCCAATTTCTTGGGTAGCAATGAGTGCTTGTTGTATTCGCATAAGGGCACGGTTTTTAGCAGATCCATTGCATTCAGTTCTAGAGAGCACCTCTTGGTTGTGATCAATTTCTCGCAGGTAAGCTTACATTTAAAAAAGATAAAATTAAAATTTTAATTTAAAAAAAAAATGTTCATTTTATTAAAAATTTCACACACACATTCATTGTTGTTAAGTTCATCCACACTTTCTTTTTGTTCACGTAACACTTTATTCTAACAAGCTAATTAACAAATCCCTCAGATTGACCTTACCTACGGAAAAAGGTACTTTTAAAAGATCCCGAAAGTGAAAACATTTGCACCAAGCAGAAAAAAAAGGAGCAGCTGACCGCCCGAGCAGCAGCTGTCCCCGAACGACTTTGCAACGTACCCGTGCACCCTGCAAAGGAAGCCGTCGGTTCCTCGGCGACGACGCGGAAAGAAAAAAAAAAGCCGTCGGTTGGTGACTTACTTTGACAAGTAGCGTCGAGCTCGCGCAGCCGCGACAAATGCCGCTGCAGATCGTTGGGCAGGTTCTCGACGCAGTCCAGGTAGTTCTCGATGTAGGTGGCCGAGTAGAGGGCCTCGACGACCGCCTGGTTCAGCATCGCTACGCTGCTGCTGGCCGCCCGGACCAGCCCGGACGGGGCGACGCTCCAGGCACTCTACACCGTCCTCAGGGAAAGCATCCGAACGCCTACGGCGATGGATGCGGCTGCGCTACGTGTACTGCCGGAGCCGCGGCGCTGATGGTAGTGTGGCCATGTTGACGCTACACATATCGTGACAAAATAACCGTAGTATATGTAACCTGCCATAGAGACGTCCGATCGACGATCGTAGGAGGCGGGGGAGAGGGGGCTTACCAACAGATAGTAGCTCTTCTAATTTATGCGCCGGTAAAATCGTCAACGACGTTATTGACATTGATAAATGTGATAATATGATTGAAAAAAACTGTTATTGATTTTTTTTCTACTATAACTTATTACATATATGTCTTGAAAATACTGTTATTTATATTAAAAATAACTTATTTATACTAATTATTTATATAGTATAATTATTTATACTAATTATTGGCATTGTTATTTTTAATTGGTAGGCGGTACAGACAGACATTTAATTGTCTATATAATTAAACAGTTAAACATAGCTTTGATCGATAAACAATTACTGATTTTTATTGTAATAATTATATATACTGACAGTGCCCGATATTTAACTTATTTATTTTTTCATTTACACTCATTATTGTCATTATTATTCTTAATCAGTTGGCGGTAAAAATATGCATTTAATTGCCTAATTAAACAGTTAAACAAAGATATGATCGATAAACATTTATTAATTTTTATTGTAATAAATACAGTACGCTCATAAATTCGATAACACGTGCTTAAAAAAAGGAAATTAATTTAAATGAGGATATCTCCGGTTCTATTAATCGTAGAACAAAAATAAGAAAAGCAAATAAAAGTAGAGACAAAATGCTCACTGTTTATGCACCAAAAGTATTTTTTTTCTTTTTATATTACTTTGAATTTTTATTACTTTGAATAATTGTTAATTTCGTCATTTTTTTCAATTTGCTCAATCGCTTTTATTTTTTGGGCACAAATGCTCGATAGGTGCATATGTATTTTAAATTATGCAGCTCTTTTTTTTCGCTGTTGATTATTTAATTTTATATTTTAACGCTAAAGGTAATGAATTTTTCGCTCGCTCAGTTACTATGGGATTCCCTTATTTATTCGTAGTTTAAATCTATACTGTAACTTATTAAATAAAACAATTAGTTATGTAAGTCAACTTGAACAAAATACTAGTCTATACTATATTTTACTATGTAAACTACAAAGAAACTCGCGACGAATATTTATCAAGAATAACTTTTATAATATAAAAAAATTGTCTATAAACATTATTGCGCTGAATGTTATATTATTTATTTTATTTTTATTTTTAAACGGGTAAAAAACCCTTATTATAATTTACAAAAAATTTATAATATTTATAAAGAAAAAACATATTACAAAAATTTTTTATTTAAACGGTAGACTAAAATCTCATTGTTAGTGAGCGCAAAGATGACTTGAATACACCCATAATATCTATATTTG
>JAXIUT010000021.1:14774831-14795297 GCA_035586675.1 Eurytoma californica
TATGAAAAGTTTAGTAATCTTTTTTTTATGGTCAAGTAGGTCGCCCTTTTAATAGAAAAATAGTAATTTTTACTAATTCTTTTTCTCAGTGTAGTTAGGGCAGCCATATTGTGACCTGTGACGTTACGAGTTATAGTGCCAATCCATCCTAAAATACCACTCGGCCGCCTAAAAAGGACCCTTAACAGCGGGTCCTGGTCGCAAATCACCCATCGGCGAGTGGCCGCCGCCCTTCCGCGCGCGAAACAAGCGGCGCCGCCGTAAATTGTTTACGCCGTGCGTAGCATCGGCTACTCCCGTGTCCCGTCGACAGAGAGGAAGGCGCGGCGCGAGCCCTCGATGACGATGCTCCATGATAATGTGATTACGCCCGGGCGAACGAGGCCCCCCGTATGTGTGTGTTTACCGTCGCTGCGGCGGGCGACGACGGGCCGCGAAAGAGGCGGCCGTTGTAAAGTTTTCGCCGGCGCGCGTAAACCTGGGCAGGTGCCCTTTCTGCAGCCAAGTAGCTCTTTGGCCCTTTCAGGCCACGCGGGTGCTTCGCGCTTTTAAGGATGATGCGACTGCCGCTGTAATACTGCCGGTGAATGGCCTCTTTCGAGGCGGAATTTTTTTGACTTTCTAGTTTACATGTCCATTTTAATTTAAGGGGGTTGAATTAGGGCGTTATTATGTGATCATTCGCTAATGTATTATGATGTAAGTTGGGAGTTTAGGGTTGAAAATGTAATTTGGTGTCTTTTAGTTTGGCATTTATAGGTCATGCTATAGAAAAGAGAATTATTTAATAGAATTCTAATGGTTATGAATAGTTTTATTAAAATTTAATTATTTATTAAAAGTTACTTGTATGCAGTTTATTATAAAATTGATTAAATGATGGGTACCTTAAATTTCTAGTAGACAATAAAATGAACTATTGACTGTATGGTAAATAATATCGCGATAAGTTATCAAGGTAATTTTAATATAAAATTCTTGTTCCTCTTCTAATCTATACATATGGATGAATTAATTTATAGCAAATAAATTTTAAGAAAATTATATCTTCGAATTTTTAATTAAGCACTGGATAATACCTTTAATTAAAATCATCCAAAAAAAATAAAGTACACCTTCAATTTATTCATAGATTTACGTATATAAAAGGAATCTTTTAAACATGTTGCACAGAGAGAAATTTTATTACAAATTTCGGTAGTTGTTGTTTTAATGATATCTATAGACTCTTCAGACACTAAGGAGCTTATTACAAATATAGTCATAAATTTTAACAGAAAGAAAAGAATTTTTATCATAGTATCAATAAGTTCTACCGGGGAATTACATCTTTATTTTCTTTCGTTTATACAAAAATTTATGACATCTATATGCAATAAAATCCTTAAAGCTATCGCATACCGACATTGAAGTTTTTCATTTCATTTGATAAATTTTAGTACCGATAACTAATTTGGACTAAACGCACATCCTCTAGTCTTTAAAGAATTTATCTGAGCATCAATAATCACGTTATTTAAAAAATTGAATTAATAAAACAAAAAATCATTATTGTTGGTAACTATGTATAAGGTATTGAAGTAATATGAGAATGTCGTCAAATTCATATTTTTCTCCGTGCATAACCATTTTTAGTCTTTCAAAATATTAAAAAATTTACATCGCAATAATAATTCTTCCAAAGATAATATACTAGACAGTATCACGTTAAAGTGCATAAAGCAGCTAAACGGCCGTACAGTAGCAGTCTGCACTCCCGTATACGCAGGCGTGCCCATCCGCAAGTAACGTATTCGCGCGTTTCGTACGCTGCATTCGGAGGCGCTTAGCATTACTTTCACCGCGGCACGGCAGATCTTATCGTAATTTCGCATTAAACCGTAGCCGTAAACGCGGTGAATACGAGCCGGCGATACGCGCGCAACACCGCGAAAGCCGCACTTACCGCGGGATTCTGCGAGCGCCCTCTTTCCGCTTCTTTTTTTCTTCCTTGCGCGCATCGCTTTATCGAACGCGAGACACGGTCGCATCGGACTCTGATATACGGCTAATTCAGTCGTTTGTGATAATTTCGTCCGCAATCGGTCGATGACTAATTAACACTTCCATGAAGTCCATTCAGACTTATCGTATTTTTAAGCATGACTGCGAATGAATTTTTAGAAACTTGTGCGGTGATTAATATTTAGTGGACTATTAAAAGGCATTGAATTTAATTTGCCAGATTAATAAAGTGAAAATCTGTATTATAAAGGTTGAGTTGTTTACATAAAGATAATCATTAGTTTCATTCATCGTTACATAGAATGTCGCAAAATAATCGATACGTACTTTCTTGTTTATGTGTTCGATGTTTGCACAAACTTTCAACTTTGTTGACATATATTGAATTGAAAAAAGAAAAATACGTGTCCATTATTCTCGAACTTCTGCCAAACGAATTATCTGATGCTTATCTTTATTTTTACAAACACAATAATTAATCGAATTTTTAATTTTTAGACTTGAACTTTAATCTTCTTAAAAAATCTCCAAATTTTCGATTATACGTAGAGATTATTTACGATTGCATACAATTTATCAATTCGATGATGTCTCAGCGTTTAATTCTAAAGAGTTGTATCACGGCTACTTACACTAGAGGATACGGCTCATTGGAATTGGGTCTTTGTATGAATTTTTTTTTTTAATTTCGTTTTATATGTCTGATAGAAAATTTAAAAATAATCGACATGCAATTTTTCTTTTTTCAATTGAACGATGATTAGCAGAAATATTGTGCTTTGAAAATCCGTGTGACGTCACGTTCATACACTGTACATATATACTGCGCCGTAGTGACGATTTTTAATTTGCTATATCTTTATTAAAAATCATTAAATTGTAAAAAGAAAAAATATGTGTCGATTATTTTTCTATATTCTATTAAAATTGATATAATATAGAATGTTTCATGCAACGACCCAATTAAATGCTGATACGACGATTTCGATAGGAGACGTTGAATTATAATATTGAGCTTAACAATCAGTTACTTTTTACAATCAAATGTTATTATTCATAATAAATCTGTAAATAAAACACAAATAAATTTCACGAAGCATTTATTAATTACAAGGTCCCATCACATACTTGCTGAATCAAATCTAACACAAACGCACGTCAAACAAATCAGACACGCGTACAAATTTTTTCCGACCGATTGCCGCGGTTATCAAAAAAATGACGAGCAAATATTAAACCGCTGAATTGGACGAGCCGAATGAAAGCGCGATCGTTAAAAAACTGCATCCGCGAGATTGCCCACTGCATAATCACCGTCGACTCCGCTCTTTTCCAGCGGTGGCCACGAGCCTCTCGTCGGAGTGGCGCCGATTCACCCGGGGGAAAAAAATTCGTGCGGTTCATCCGCCGTTAACGAGAGGCCCGCGCGGAATCAATCGCCATTTTTGGGCGCGTCTCGATTGCCGAAAGCCGCAGCTAGCGTCGCGGGTTTATTAAAAATATACCGGGACAATGCATTTTTCCGGCTTTTTCCGGGGGGTAAAACATGGAGCGGGCCGGGTTTATTACGGGGACTCGCTGGGGCGTGGAGGGCGACGAGTGGAAAAGGCGATCCGATATATCGGCTTTGGCAGGGGGGAGGGGCGAAACGAGATTTGACGCGAGACACGCGGCAAGATCGAGGAGCGCCGGGAATATTTACCTGCGCCGAGCGCCGATGCGTGTTATGGGGAGGCGCGTCTTTAAAGGTCCTTTCATCGGGATGTCCCCGGATTTTGACTGCTTCATACTTTCTGGCTTGTATATTGGATACACCTAGGGGTTCTACGCTTCTGGTTTATATACCGTGGAGAGATAAAAAGTTTGTAGTAGATGCTTCTTTTTTTAAAGCAATTTTTGTTTACAACTTTTTTTGTCATTGTGCTTACCCCTTTTTTAAATTTTACTAAAGTATATAAGCACTTCAGTGTCAATTTTTCATGTTTCCAACAAAAACTTCAATTATTCTATTTTTAATAATTCATTTCTACGTGTCTTCTATCTTGTGTTCTGAATTGACGGCTATCAATTTTCAACTTTTAATCTAAAACGTGTACTTTTTAACGAAGTTATCTTTGAAATTGAATCAATTAAATTCGTGATTATTGAATGTCGTGTTTCTGACGCATTTCAGATGATCTTACAGGATCTCGCGAGCAGCTGCTGCGAGTATAAACTGGAAACTCTCAAAGGCAAACAGATCACATTCTGCTCTCTCAACTAATAATTCCTAGCCATACTCCATTATCTGCTTAACAATCAAAACATGCCAATGACCAGTGATTCAATTTTACTTTGATAGGTACACTCTAAAAGCTTTTCACATGAGCAAACATTTGCTTTTATCATTTAGTGACCTTATTATTACGAATCTTAATAATTTATAGTTTTCGATTGGATTTAACTTCAATGCGCGGGATTCATAAATTAGTTGATACTTAAATACCTCATATTAAACTGAGGCTATAATTTTTGTTATTATTATTTATGGAAACGTTTTATGATTTTACATTTAGGTGTATAAAAGGTAATATTTTATATAAAAACTTTCTTTAGCAAGCACCTTTCTTCAAGCAGAAATGAATAAGCGATCTGTATAACTGAAAATATTACAAACAATAATCCAATAATGCATATTTCAACCGGATGTAAAACTTATGAGTAGGAATATGTTATACCGGACTATGCATTTTCTTCATTATTAAAAATGATAACAAATTTTCATCCTGACGATATCTCTATAATGATGTAGAAAAAAATCGACTTTCAATATTGCTGTCATTTTATTCTTAACTCTAAAAGAATAGTAGTTCGCAAAATGTTACGTATAAATTTACAAATTTTTTAAAATATTTTTTTATTTAATTTACGAATAAAATGATATGAAATCGATCCAGATATGCATTGCATCATTATGTAGGATACCGCGATTTTTTTGAAAATTTGTTTTTGTTTTTAAATCATGAAAAAAGCCGATATGACAGATTCTTATACATAAGCTTAACATTATTTTAATAAAAAATATAAGCATCTTCTAAGTGTCTACAAAATTAAAAAAAGAACTTTATCACAGTACGTTCTTCCACTGAATTAAGTATAATAGAGTCCACAAGTCAGGTAGAGAAAAAACAGTAGGTACAACTTCATTGCACACCATCATCCTTAGCAAACATAAAACTGCAGCAGCTACTCGACGGTAGTGCATTACCGCCCAATTAAGAGAGCACGCGATCCCCGCACGCTCCGTGCGCGAAATCCGTCAAAAAAAAAATAAATAAAATAAAAGAAAATCCGCGGGATCGCCCGGAAAAAAATGCGAGGTTCGCGTGAGCCATATACTCGTCGTCTTCCCGGGGCCCGCGCCCGAATCCTCTGGAAATTGCGCTCATTACGAGCTGAAGGATTGAGGAACAGCCCGGGAGATCCGCGGAGGAAGGAGAGGCGCGGAGAGCAGACGACGGGCCGTGTGCGGCAGACAGACGCGCGGAAGCCGAGGCATTCTTGTGCATTCCGGGATTGTGCGCCCCGCCGCTGGAAGATGAAAAGCCCGGGGAGACGTCGTCTCGAGCCTCTGGCTCCTCCTGCATATACTCAGTGCTCCCGAAACCATCGCGCGCGGGGGACGTCATTCCCCGGATTCAGGTTTTATTGAGTATTTGCTGGCGATTTTCCTACTTTTAGGGGTGGCTGCATGATTCGCCGATGTTTACTGCCAGTTTGCAAGATTTTACCGCTGCTCCCTCGTGAATTTGAGGGGGAAATTAATCGGAATTGCTTTTGTACGAGTTCAAAGGGCATTCGTGTGTTACAGGGATTATTTGAATTGGTAGTATAATCGTGCAAAGTAATTAAAACTTATGAATTCCATCTTCTGCCGGCCTGATTTCAATTTGAATAGCCTACAAACGTATTTTATTAAAATGTTTAACTAGATGTAAAATCCGTGGTTAGAGATCTGTTTTACCGACTTCGACATTTTTATTGTTATTTAAAAACCAAAAGTCATTCATAAATCTAAGAGAGAAATAGTTTGAAAAAATTACTGTTGTCTAAATATTTACAAATTGTTCAAACAATTTCTCTCCTAGGCTTGCGAATGAAATTACTTAACATTGAAATCAGATATTCTTCATACCATTATGGAAGGCGTTTTTTTGAAAATTTATTTTAGATTTTAAATAAAAAGGAAATTGTCGATGCCGGTAAGGAAGATTTCTAACTATGGGTGTACATCCCCTTAATCATGTTATAATGAGAATAATTATTTCTCTACGAAATTATTTATGTAACTAAAAGAATAACAATAAATTAATAAATTAAGTAAAAAGCTACATAATTTATTGAATGATAACAACAAATTCTAATTGAGCAATCCTCGTGCCAGTGCAATGGAAACGTTTTTTTTTAACTTCATTGGTATTTCGATCAGTACAATGTACCCGAATCGAAAAAAAGACAAAGATTTATTGAATTTTTAGGATTTACAGAATTTTGCTAATTTTGTGGATATATGAATTTATTAATAATTATTTTATTATTCACTACAGTGCAGTACAAATTGAATCACTATCTTATCATATTTTTCGAATCCACTTTATGAAAAACTCAATGTTAAAATTTTTGCAGATATATAGGTGTTTTAAATCTGGACGGCAGGCTTATTCCAACCTCTTTTAACATTTCGCACAATTCAAAATTAAAACACGAAAATAAAATATAAGATTCACAAACAGTACAATTTAATGAAACTCATTTATTCCGGAAACTAGAAATTTCGTTAATGCAACGGGCTGCAAGTTTCAGCAACGAAACCGCGATAAAGTTGCGCGCCAGCCGCAAACGGAATAATTCTCCGTACTTTCCGCTCTCATTTCGCGAGCAAACGGAAATTATTTACTTGGCTCTCGCATCGATGTAGAATTCCCGAACACCCAGTGTGCACGAGCGCCTTCTATGTGTCTTCCCGCGCGGCAGCCGCCGGGATGGAGTAAGCGCCGCGCCGCAATATTCTCTCTCTCCCGGCGATTTTTCGAGAATAGACGGAACTGCGGCATCCGAGCGCGCGATAAAGAGGAGGCTTGCGGCTGGCGCGGCACGGGCGCTGATGCCGCGAGATTGGGGCGAAGACGGGCGCTCGCTGATTCGGGGATGCAAGCGCATAAGTACTTACCCTGCGACTGTTGCCGTCCTTGGGATTTAGGTCCGATGCCACGGTACCGAAGATCGTCGGCTGCAACAGAAAGAACGGGAAGGTTATTTGATGCGATATGAATGCGATGCATTTTTGCTTATTCCTGGGTGCTCGCGTATGCTGCTGCATTGTGCATGTAAATGCGCGTGGGAGTGGGATATGAAAATTTATTTCAGTACAATGGCAAGGCAAATAAAACGATTTTCAGGAAATGACGTCAACTTCTTGAATAAAGAAGATGACGCAATTGATTTTCTTGGAATGAAATAGAGCGCCGGTAAGACAGAAATCTAGCTATCATAATTAATATTAGTGTGCGCCAAATATATAATGTTCAAAGGCTTAGTAGTATAAAAGTTTAATTATTAGAATTAAAAAGTCACTATGGAGTATACTGTAAACAGAAGTAAATAAAATAGAAGTAAGATGATTATCTGGATATGGAAATGGTTTTCTTTATAAGTTCTTTTTTAAACTACTTTTTTTTCATTTGTTGAATACCTTCTGAATGGAAATATTTTTATGCATTTCAATCGTTTCATTTCTGAAAAGGAGCTGCTTCGTGAAACGGCTTGTTTAAGGACACAAGATTGTTGGAAAAGTTTTTCAAAAATAATTCTAAAATGTTCACTTTTTTTAGAGATATTTTTTATTTGTATTTGGGGGTCATGAATTTCATACTTTTAATAATCATAATCCGGTATGGTCTAGTGGCTAGGATATCTGGCTTTCACCCAGGAGGCTCGGGTTCGATTCCCGGTACCGGAATTTTTTTATATTTTTCATCATTTTTTGGTAAATTGATTATTGTTCACATATATAGACTATGTTTTTATCATAGTATTGACTGTTAATATTTTAATCAATGTATAAAATAGAAGCAGTTAGTTACAGCATTAAATAACTGTTATGTTCACTTTTTATCATATCAGTAGAAACAGATGGCCGTATTCAGACACTAGTTTTGAATAAAGAATCTCTTTTCCCGTCAATCAAGGAAATAGTTCTGATTAATTTAATGTCTGACTAAAATAGTACCGATACGAGAACATGTCATATTACATTTTGCGTAACACTGATAGTAAGTAGTAACATCCGAATACAGCAAGACACAACATGTCTTACAAAACATCAAGATTTCGAAGCGAAATATAATTTATGTATTACAAATAGATAGTTAAAATTTGTTGGTAAAAAAAGAAATATGTTAGGATATTGTAGATTTTTAGACAATAGTTATTTATACCTGCAAGCATCATATTAAATATCAATAATCTTTTAAAAGAGAAATAGAAACAAAAGAACATACTCATACACTAAAATTTTCTCATTGTTTAAAGGAATGATTGTTTTAATTTAATTTTTTTAGTAATTCCAAAGATATATTAAATTAAAGGCTTTTGCTTTTAACACCGATAGCAGTGACCGCCGAATGCAGCAAGACTGCACAATATCAAATATTTTTGTGGAAACTCTTCGACATTTTTCGTTTATTTAATCTGAATTTAATCTGAAGAAAACAATTGTGATATAGTTATGATTTAAAATTAAATAATGGAAAATGAAGGATGCTACATAATTGCTTTGATTAAAGTAAAGAGTTAGTGTCTGAACATACTCATCTGTTTCTACTGATAAGTAAAAAAAGAATGGAATACACTAATGTTGACATCAACAATCAGCACGATGAAAAAATAATAGTCTATCTATCAATAGCATTTGATTTACCAAAAAATATACGTAAAATTAAAAAAAAATTCCGGTACCGGGAATCGAACCCGAGCCTCCTGGGTGAGAGCCAGGTATCCTAGCCACTAGACCATACCGGATATATTTCTCACTTTCCAAGCGTCGGAAAAAATACATTTTGGGCGACCAAGGGCCTGATCAGGTGCCTGAATTTTAATAATTATAAACCAAAAATACTCATCTAGGACAAATGAACACTATTGTCACATTAAAAATGTTAGTAGAATTATAATAAGGCTTGGTAAACAATGTTACATAACAATTGCACAATTGTTGAGCATATTTAAACAATTTTAATGCTTTCAAACGTATTACTTATTTGCATGAAGAACCGTGGGGAAAAATCGTGTAATGTTTAATTCCTATTATGTGCAACAACAAGCTAAGTACACGCCGGTGTGTATTTATACTCGCTCGTAACGAGTGCTTTTTCCATTCCTCCTCTCGCTCTCCCTCGGCCTCCATTTACAAAGACCCCGAGACCCGTTGTCGTACAACGCCTCGGCGGATTTCCGAGGGCTCAAGCTTGGACAAGAAAACCATTACACAAGCTCTCCCCGCTCTCTTCCCGTCTCTGGGCGCGCCGTCCTTCCGCGACGCTATTTTTGTCCCCATTTCTCTTAGATTAGCCTCACTTTCTCTTTCTCAGTCTCACTCCAGAAGCTCTCTTTCTTCTTCGTCATCCTCTTGCGTAGCGCCACTTGAAGCGAAGCTCGTCCCGGCATTTAGCAGCCGAAAGCTAAATTAATTCAGTGTATTCATTCGCGCAGCTTGGATAAATACGCTAAAATTTGCGAGATCGAAAGTCAAGCCTTATCAATGACGATAAAGCAATCAATTCATTCAACTCATCACTAATTTGATTAATTACATTACTTGTTCGCATATTTAACTGTCGCATTGAATTATTCGTTTGGAGAATGCTAAAATGAATTCGGTTGGAGAAGGTGCTAACATGAATTCGGTTGGAGAAGGTGCTAACTGGGATATGTTTAGAGAAGATGATTGAAGAGAACCGTATTCGGCGAATTAGCATCTTCTCCAAATGAATTCGAGTTAGCACCTTCTCTAACGTATCCCAGTTAGCACCATCTCCAACGAAATTCAAGATGTAGCACCTTCTCAAACCGAATTCGAGTTTGAATTTAAGTTAGCACCTGCGTCAACCAAATTTGAGTTAACACTTTCGTCAACCAAATTGAGTTACCTTCCTTAATCGAATTCGAGATTGTACCGTCTCCAATCAAATTCGATTTAGCACCTTCTCCAAATAAATTCAAGTTAGCATCTTCTCCAATCCAATTCGAGTTAACACCTTCTCCAACCCAATTCGAGTTAACACCTTCTCCAACCCAATTCAGATTAGTACTGTTAAATCACGCACGAACTCTTTTTCCGCCGTCGCGAGAAATGGAGAGTGGAAAGGGTAGGTTGACATCGAAAAATACAAAACAGAGAGTAAAGTAAAAAACACACAATCTTTATTTCGAAAACTCGTCGCTCGACCTCTCTGCTCCGCGTCTACTCCAAGAATGACCCTTCGACGTTACTTACTCCCACTCGAGAGCTTCAGGTACGTCTAAAGTACGTTTTTCGCATGTGGCGTCCCTCTTAATCCGCCGCGTTCTGGGCAAAAAGAGCGGTTCGGCAAAAAGGGTCTTCGCAGATGCGCGCATCAATAAAGTGAGCGCTCCGTCATAAAAGGTCCAGCGCACGGTTGGAAACAATAAAACAATAAGCTCTAATTGCTCCTCCGTGCCGATTGTCGCACGGGAAAGAATTAGCGGGTTTTTGCGCTCATAAAGAGGGGACACTTCGGCTCTACAAAACTGTACCCTCTTTACCTTCCCATTTTCAACAAGTACCTCCTCGAATCAAATTCAAGTAAGCATCTCCGCCAATCAAATTCGAAATAGCTCCTTCTTGGAGCGCATTTTGAATTAGCACCTCCTTCCTCCCACCCGTCGAAATCTTTTCTGACTAGTGCACACAGCCATACACTCTCTCAATGTTTCAAGTTCCTAACATCGTACAACCCACGAACAATAGGTAACAGCATTGAAACAAACTTTATCACCTTTGAGATAACATCGCTCTATTGAGTATCCTCACGTGCCCAGCTGGACAGACCGAGTGCGAATGCAAAATAATAGTCGTCAGAGGCGCGGGAGTTTCCGGCACGTACGCCGCTTGTCCATCCACCGAGCCGGGACCCCGGGCATTGTCAGTGGCGCGCCCGATAAGATCGAGCCGGCGTCGTCCGGAAATCTCGGGACCCCGCCGGCAGCGGCAATAGGCTCGTACAGCCGATAATTGATTGTCACCGAGACACTCGAGCGAGCCACTCGACGCGGCCATTGTGCGCGTCCAACTCGCTCGGCGTACTTCCCGTGCCGTCGCTTCTTTTTTGGCGCTCGAGCTCTCCTCTCTTTTTTTGCCCGCCGACTTGTTTGCCCGTTTAAGTACTGGCCCATCGATCCCTCTCTACTGCGAGCTCGTGCACCCTCGTAATTAGCGAGTGTACACGGCAAAGCTCGGGTTTCCAGTTCGGCGTCGATTTACTTTGATTCTTTGCTGGAGTAAGAATGTGGAGGTTGCGAGGGATACGTTGAGCCTTGTGCTCTTTTTTTTGGTTTTTGTCTTTCTCTCAGTTTCATGGTGCATTTCTTAAGTACACTTTATCGATTTGTACTGATTTTGAAATGATTTTAAAATTGGCGCATTGGCCCGGATACGTAAGTTTAAGGTGATAATGAATTTTACGGGAAAAATAAAGCTTCTAAATAAATGTCAAAAATATAAATCAGAACCCAACAAAATGTTGAACCTTAAAGATGTTAAAAACAATTAGTTTTTCTTTTTTTTTATATATTGTTATGTAATTTTTATTATATCTTTAGCGTTTGAATAATGTAGACTTTGATATCTAATTTTCTACATTTTTCTTACGGGTAAAGTGAAAACTGAAATATTGAAAATATGACAGTTTAAAGAAACTATGCTGTGGTTTTAATTGAAATTTTTATTAATTCTCGTCGTATGAACTTATAAAAGGGAATAAACAACTAACCAAAAAAATTAAACACCTGAGCGTCATATTAGCATTAAAGCCAGGATTTTACCGGATAAGCCGCGCCGTTCACCAAGTTCATTCAAATTTGCATAATCTAAGCGCAAAATAATACAACTAAAAAGCTCCGACGTTGCCGAGCGAACTTTGAACCCCTAAAAACAACTGAAAATACCATTAAAAACATTTCCCCGAGTAGAAACGCTCTAAATTTTCCACGAACTTTCGGGAATTCTCACTTTGTCAAAGGGCGCCACGCTTGAAATTTCAAATCGGTGAAATGTCGCGACGACCTAATGTTTGGCGACGCCGACTAAAATGAACTCTCCCCGGGCATCGGACTCCGGTTTATCCAGCGGACAGACTCGCGGAGGGAAAAAAGGCCGACAGAGAGAGATAGAGGTAAAAGGAATGAGGGAGGAGGGGGGAGCAAAGGCGGTGTCTCGAATGTCCGGTGTAGCTTCGGCAACTTTTCTGCGCCGCCCGGGAAAAGCGATACACCGGCGGCGCATTCCTGGAGGGCTTCGATTTCCCCTTGGACAACTTTAGCGCCCCGCGCCGTGAAAGGCGCGGCGATACGGCGCCTCGACTGCGGCGAAATGAGCAAATCACAAAGGGTAGGATGGAGTGGGTAGCCGGAATTTCGCCGAGTCGAAGGAGTGACCGTTTGAATTAGAGGCGGCTGGGGAGGCTTTATTCCTTTCACGTGCATGGGACATTTCCTCTATGGCGCTGTCATTACGCGTCGTTATCCACTTTCTAGGGCAAGTGCATTATAAATTTTGAGACTTAGAAATTAGCCAGTGTTAAGATGCACTTGTACTGATAAGTTGAAGCTGGATGAACTTTATATGAATTGTAGAACAAAAATTTTTTCGGTGGATCATTTTACAAAATTGCAATATTGCTATTAAAGCTATTTAAGAAAAACGATTCCTCGCAGCTATGAAATTTCTACTTCTGAAATAGTATTATTAAAAAAGGTAAAAAAATGCTTGAGCTATGTTTTAGAATCTTAAGAAATGTTATATTAAAAGAAATTTACATTGGTACTCATGGGGAAAGTCCTAGGTAACTTTATGAAAAATCGATGTCTGACTGCATTCGGATGTTTCTACTTTAGAAGATGCCATTCGCTGACTACTTCTTGCATAATATTTCTACCATTACATTTGTAAGTCTTTCTAATAAATTTTGATGTGAACGAAATAATATTTTTTATTATTTAAATTTAAAATCTAATTCTGTCCATAAAACACACATTGATATTGGAATGCTCATTGAACTAAACATTGGGCCAAGTAAGATATGAACTAATCTAATGTCCATGAAGGTTAAACCCTACAGTAAATGTTGGTATAGGCAGAATCTAACTTAAGCTCAGTCACATCATGTGGTTAAATCAAGCTTCTATTCCAATTAGGCAGGAATTGGATTAAACAAAAGTACTGAATCGTAGCTACCTTGTTACACAAGATTCTCCAGGAATTCCCGGTGGTAATAACTCAATTAAAACGCAAATCTCGAAGTCACTTGTAATTACTCGGATGACGGAATGCGCCAATATAATCGATATCATCAAAGCTTGAAATTTCAAACATTTATCTTGCTACTCTACAATCACGAGTAAGCACTTTGTAAATCTCAAAATTTGAATATTCACACATTCCAGTTCAAAAGTCATTCGCAATTAAACCAGCGAACGATACTAGGACAACTTGCCCACTTATATCTTATAAATAAATGATTTCGTTTAGTTTTTTGTAATTAATTTATTTCATTAATAATATGTAAATTATAAACAATTAGAAACTTAATTCAAAATTATATTCAACCTTCAATATGTATAACACAAATTGCAATCTAACAGTTCGATCATACATTGGTAGGGTTCAGGTTACGGCTAGTGTGCGTGAATTTATTTGTGTGCTTTGTACCTATTTCATATGCAAGGCACAAATTAAATTCAGACACACTAACCAGGTTCTACCTTATTTACCCCTATTCAAATTTCATAAGTGAATCCCGTATTTTCTTATTTTGAGAACAATGCCCTCTAACGTTGAATTAGTGAAAAACCACTAAAGTTAGTGGAACTTACTGAATAGTGGAGCACTTTTCACTATTTTTTAGTGGAATTCCACTAATTGTAGTGGTTTTTCACTAATTCAACTTTAGATAGTGAGTTATATTTATTTTCAAATTAAGTGATAGAACATACACATTGACCTGACAGTCACAAAAAATCATAAAGCAATGCCATATTCACGCATATTCACCTCTTCTACTCCAGTCGACTCCCGAGTTCTCTAAGGGGAATCCAATGGTCGCTTGATTGGCATTTCGCATGCGTGTTTGCGCGCGTCAAGTTTGTACACGGAGACGCCATTATTTAGGCTTGCCGGGGCCGATTTAATGAGAGCCGACTGCAAAGCCTGGGCGTGACCGGTACACAAGCGGCAGCCACGGCAAAGTATGGGTCAGCCGAAATTTGCGGAGGACCGGCAGAAATTCGGTGCGGCGCTGCGGCCGATGTTCCCCCGATTACCCAATTCCGGTGATTATATATACGCGCGCGGCCGTCGCCGTCGGCTGACAAAAGAACACCGACCGATCCCCGTCAAGGCGACGCGACGAATCGGTTGGAAATTGATTTTTCTTTTTTTAAGCGACGATTTTTGGTGAGTAGGGGTCAACGGGGCAGTTGGTCTTTTTTTATTTCGGGGCTTTTCACGGGTGGGTGGGTGGATGAATTCCCGCGTCGGCGGGGATTAAGGTTCGGCTGGTCGTGATTGATTTTGCGAAAAATTGATAAACGCCGGCCATTTCGGTTACGAGGGGAAAATTTGTTTCTCTTCGGCGAAAAGCGAGGATGATAAATTGCCAGCGGAACGGCGACGCTCGTCGGCGGACTTTAAATCTTTTGTTCAACAATTTACTTGCGGATGAAACTATGTCACAGTTCTGTACGGTGTGATTGTATTCGTGTAATTTCTAAAGATTCTTTTCAACATTTTCCATGAAAAGTAAGTTCTTTAGAAAGCCTCGTACTCTGCTCGGAATTCTTGTTTTGTGATAAGATTTCGTTCAACAATGAACTGTGTCACGCGACTGGATAAAACGTCAAGTACTTATGTTGATGTTTATTCTATATTTACATTTGAATAATTGTAGAAATTGCGATATTACATATTTAAATCCCTTATTTAATCCGTTCTTTGTACCATTTTTGATTCGATAATTTGTATAACATGGTTAGATCGTATTTCGCATAAGTTTTATTTATTAAAAAAAGTTATGCACAGTGCCATTAAACAATGTTATTAAATAAAATATTTAAGCGATTGTTTGAAGACACATTAAATTCTACCTAATCAAATTTTTGCACTTATTTTATTTTTTATTTTTTGTTAAATTTTGACAAATTCATGAATTACATATTTTGAAAGCTCTGAGAATGATGTACTACTTAAAACTTTTCTAACATCCTTCAATTATATAATCAAAAATTCAAATTTTTACTTTTCATTTAAATCCTTATTAGCAGATTATTCAGTTATTATTGACTAACCAAAAATGACAAGGTTTTGGCCAATTCCTAACTAAAAAATGATTTCACCTAACTCAAAAATAACGATTTCTACCACAATTCTCAAAATTTAATAAAAAGACTTATCCTTATTAAATCTTATCCTTATCCTTTCAGCAGCAGGTATAATTAATTTAACATTTATTCAAATTAAAATTAATTAAATAATCCAACACCGTAATTAATTTTCAAAATTGTCCTCTCAAGTTTCGCGAAATAGATATGACGCAATCGCGAGTATTTTACCGCTGCAGAGCTTTCCCCTAGCCCATGAGAGCTCGATACGTAATTTGGTGGATGGGCCAATCGCTATTAAGTCACTGCGCTGCTCCGATTTAATTGGGGACTAATTGCGCGATGTCCGGCTTCTCCCCCGCTCGAATCCCGCGGGCAAGTCGGTGCACTGCGCGCTTGCCGACGTATTATCAGCCCGAGTTATACGCGGATGTAAAAATAGCCTCGCTCACAGCGCACACACCGCCGTTTCGAATAACCAGCGGCGGATTTTAATGCGCCCAATAATTATTTTGGAGTGCAAAATTTTTATTTTTAAACTTTTGAAGTAAATTAGGAAAGTTTTTTGGAGTATTACGTGCCCGCAATTCAGTAATGTGCATTAATTTTGTAAAAGCTCGCGGCTTGGTTGAGTCTACCAAATTTTTGGGTAGCACTTACTGAATTATGAAAAAATTTGCGTTCACTGGAATTAAAGAGAAGGCAAATATTTTTGTTAATTGTGTCAAAGGTTCGCGACATTTGGTTTGTCCAAGCTCGTAATTTGCGAGTAAAGCTTTTATTTTGATTAAGAAAGTTAAATGCATATTGAAATTCAAGTCTTTAATTTGTTAATTATCTTTATACTAATCATTTTATGAAACTTACACTATTTTTGGTGAAATAAAATACTTCTTAATTTAATAGGAAAGTTAACATCTTATACGCGTGAAAAATGTTTTATTAAAAATTACAATAATTATATTTTTCTCACGAGAATAACGGTAAAATTGGAATAATTAAATTTTTCTTACATTTTTAATAGATCCTTTTCATTATCTACTAAATAATTTTGCTATCTCTTAATTAAACAGCCGCACTCAACAATGAAGATTTTAATGAAGTCTTTTCAAATTCCAACTTCATTTCTGAAGTACCATACATCCTTCTGCTCCAAATTCTCCGAAAAAATTTTGAAGTAAGCTCACTTAAAAAAATATGCGAAATAATTACTGCAATAAACACTCCATCCAAGTGCCCTCGGGGGATATTTCAGCGGCTGCTCCTTAACGTCACCGGCGAGATCCTCAAGGCGCATAACCGTTTTCCCCGGTGCAACGGGCAGATTACCAAATCTCGTGCGCTCGCGCCTTCCTCCCCCCCGCGCGTAACGATAATAATAATCGAGTCCTCGGCACGGCATGGGGCCTCGGCTCCCGCGAGCCTGTCCCTCTAATTACATCTGGCGAGAGGAGCGATCGATCCACCGGCCGTATAAGCGTCGGCCTATCCTCCCCTCCTCCCGCGCGCCTGCATAATGCAGCCGTCATTACGTCGTTAACGCGAATCGCCGACTTGGCGCGGTGAAATAAGCCCCCGGAATTTCGCGCGCCGGTCACCCGGAGTCATTAATGAAGAAACGCTTTCTCCGCAGTTTGGCGAGGGGATGGAATTCGGGTCTGTCGAACGCATCCGGTAAAAGTTTGCCGAACTTCGGGAAGTCGGCCGTATTAGGGAAAGTACTTTGGGTAAGTATTTTCGACTTTGATGTGTATATTATTCGATGGTTTGGCTTTTGGTATAATGCGACGCGGCTTACTTTATTCATTTATCATTGTTTTGTATTTAAACGAGGGGAAGTCAGTGTTTGATGCGAAATTAATAATGACCGTCGGGAATTACTTTTTTATGAGTTGTAAATCTTAATAATATCGAGGCGTTCGTTTCGATGCAAAGCGAATTTATGCTTTGCCCATTTTATTTCAATTTGTAGTAACAAAACAGCTTTACGGAAAAGGGCAACCAAAATGTTATTATCTAGAATTTGCATCCACGAAGCATAAAAAGGCTGCGCGCATCCATAAAATTTCATTTCGGATAGATGATTTAAATCAGCTCTTTATGCTTCAGAATTTAATATTTGATTTTGTGCTTTATTGAAAGAATGTGAAATTTCTTTCGAGACTCGAAACTTACATCAAGAAATACTAAAATTTGTTCGTATCAAGGAGAAACAGTAGCAATAAAGTCAAGGATAAAATTTGCGTAGTAATAAAAAACATGTATAAAGAAAATTTAGGAGTAAACAATGAAATTTATATTAAAATTTTCAATTTTAACGTTCTTAATTTATCTATTGCTACTAGAAAATTTATTATTTATGTTTCCTATATTATGTTCGTATAACGATAATATTTTGCAAAAAAATGCACAAATCAACTCGAAGTATTAAAATTTTCAATTACTTTCTACTTTATCTGCTATTGTTATTAAATTTATTACGAATTGTAGGAAAGTTAGATTAATAAAATTATCAAGCAAATTTATTATTGAAATTCATACAAAGGAAAAATCTAACGGTAAAATTTATGTATAGTAATAATGTGTTAAAAAATGCACGAATAAACAACGAAATTTATTCATCGTGTATTATTAATATTTTCAATTTTAAACTTTCTACCTTACCCTCTATTACTGTTAAATTTATTACCAATTTTGCGAAAGTTCGCTTAATAAAATTATCAAGACAATTTATTACCGTTTCCCCTCTCCTCCACAGATATTAAACCGAAACTTTCGCGAATTCCTACAGAAATTCTCTAACAAAGCTTCCAACAAACGAGTATAGCCCAAAGCTGCGAGCTGCAGACACGAATAATCGTGCGAGACGCGCGAGCAACAGCCACTCCATTTATATTCTTATTTGCACTTTCATTTTTTTCCTCTCGAAAATTCCCGGCATTCCCTCTCGGATCCCCGGAATTCGGCAGGAAAAATGGCGAGCGGCGTAAACGCCCGGTCGCTTTTCCCCAAATGAAATTGGCAGCGTCGCGCCGGCGAAGTCGTCGTTTCCCACCCCCCTGCAAAAAAAACGCATATTTCTTCTCGCCGCTCGTCGAGCAATTACCCAAATGGCGACGTCGCTCGCCGAGCGGGACAATTCCCCTCGTCCCGCGCGAAAGTACCGAGCGGTGTTTAATTTTCAGTTACCGCGGCGCTTGATTTCAGCTGTTTGAATTCGTCGTACTTAGGGCCTATCGATTTTATCCGGGTCAGAGATTTTTCCCCGAGTTTCTTTCTTTCTTTCCCTTCCTCCCTTTTTTTTCGAGCATGAGGAGGGAGCGGAGGGAAAAAAGTAACGAGCCATCCGAGACATCTTTCCTTCGCTTCTTTTTTTTCTTTCTCTTTGAAGCGCCTCTTTAACAAAAATAATTTTATCCGGCTTTCCGATATTGAGAGCAGAAAAATTTCTAGAGGGAAGAGGAATCTTTGACCCGAATAAAGCCGATGTACAGTCGAGTACATTTTAAATAATAATGACTTATTAGAGCTATTGTAAGTAGAACTGAACCTCTAGAATCCCTCGGTGCCCTTTCCATTTGATTCAACTGTCTTTTTCTGGTAATGCACTATGACGAGTTTTATTCTAGTATCGCAAATGTCGCCGTGCGTTTAATTTTTTCAAAATTACTACGCGTACCTTTTTCTCCCTCTCTTTTTCTTTTTTATTATCATATAACCAACATGCTTAAGATGAATAAATTAATGAAGCGCTAATTTCTATCCTTTTTTTCTAAAGAAGAGAGTAATGTTTCACATCAGTTAAATGTAAATAGGTCAGTATCACTTATTCACCTGTACAGATTGATATTACTCGTATTTACTTGTTCTACACGATCTACTTATTCACCTGTAACCGAAACGATATTTGTACCACTTTATATCGCAAAAAGCTCCCGGGGATAGTTTGTCTGCGTCATAAGGTGTTACAAATTATCACGATTATTGGATCTCCAAAAGGATTTTAGCGGTTTCAGGTAGATGAAGTAAAATGATGTTCACGTTTGCTTACAGGGAAGACCTAGACAAATTGATCATGTCGAACAAAACAGTCACGAACTAAATTTTATACGTATAAGGAATAGACTGCAGCAAAAATTTTAATATAAGCACGTAAATTCTGCCACTGTGAAATTCAGTCCATTTGGACAAGTAACAATAAAAAGTCACTGGAATATTATTCCTTAACACTTCCGCTTTATAAGTGTCGCGAACTGTGATAGACTCGAGTTTAATGGCATATAAAATGTTAATGACTTCACGGAAAAGAACTTCAGGCTTTTTGTGTTTTAAATTTTTTTACGTGCAAACGATAAACTTTAAAATTTTTTCGTAATTTTAAAAAAAGTATAAAATATGTTTTTGCTATTTTTGTAAATATATTTTGAAAAATTGAACTTAGATTATTTTGCTGAGAAAGCACATAAGGCATCTTCTTCTCGGAGCCTCCCTCACCGAAAGCCAACCGTCAAATATTCTTAAGTAAATGAAACAGTTTTCATATATTTTTCGCCTGATTAATGGCCATTTCCCAAACTGACAATGAATAGTAGAAAAATTGTTTCATCAGTGGGAGAAAACTAGACGATATTCAATAAGATGTATAACATAAATTATCGATAAAAATCTTTATTAGACGATTTTTAGTGAATTCCAAATTTAAAACCTATTTTCTTGAAAGGTACAAAATTCATCACGATTTACCAAGTACACCCGCACAATCACACAATTTTGCAAATACCATCCACAATTCTCCCACGTCACGTAAAC
>JAXIUT010000021.1:14795397-14821118 GCA_035586675.1 Eurytoma californica
TTGTACTATTATCAAGCATATGAAATCAAGAAATTAATTGGTCTTGTGGATAAGGTAGTACACTTCGGATACAAAGGCTGCTAGTTCGAGCCCGTCTCTGGGTTTTCTTTTTTTATTTTATAAATTATTTAGCTAAAAAATAATTAATAAAATATCCTTAATTACTTATTGTATAATTATTTAATTGTTTAATTAAAAATAATCAATAATACGAATATTATGATAAGAGTGAACAGAACGAATCACTCTTTCAAAGAGAGCGAAATCACTCGAAGCTTACTGGCTGAGTTTTTTCTACCTCCTTCGAGTGATTTTTCACTCAAATCGAGTGAAAAATCACTCTTTGACATTATGAGAGTAGTAAGATAAGTACTAAATTGATAGTGATTTTTGATTTGCGAATCACAATGATTGATTACATTTTCGCAATTGAATTTGTTGATTACTAAATTAATTAAGAAATTATAAATTTTCTTCAAATCGATTGAAAAGTAATGGCAAGTCACTTATTTAAAAGTAGTTTGTGATTACACGTAACGAATAACCCCTCGATAAAAGTAGTACGACACATTTCGAGATTAATTTTGTACATCGACTACTCCTGGTAAATTTACTACTCCGGCGCACTTCGTACGTATAAACAAGTCTGCAAAGAGCGGATGAGTCGGCGCAGCGGGTAAGCTCTCGCCGACAAATCCGACGCCCAAAGAACGTCGATCGAATCGGGAGGATTAAAGTCCAGAGGGAATGAATACAAACGATCAGGCGCGCGGACCGCGCGACTCGCGGCAGGATCAAGAAACGCCGCACAAAATGCTCGCTCGCTCGCCTCTTTGTACCCTTTGAGGAGACGGCCTCCCACCTCCGCTTGGCTAAATCCATCTTCGCGTCAAAGGAGCCTTCCTCCGGATTCAAAATAACGTCAACATTCGCGGGTTTACCCTGCGAATCATGTTTTTTTTTTTCGCGGTGCGTCAAATGTACCGTCGCAAATTCGCGAGTCTCGCCGAGGCGAGATAAATAGAATGAGGCGCGGTCGCTCGATTTTATAAGAGACAGTTGCTCGGCTGACGGGCGATTTCATTTGAATAATGGGATTCATTATTCATAGAATTGATTTGGAAGCACTTTTTTAATGGCATTATATATTCCGCGATTAATGGAAATCGGATCTACGGGCGTTTGACTCGGAAAAATCAATTGCGTATGTAGATTTCGGCGATAAAAAAACTTTCTCTGATAAATTTAGCGACACAATAGTGAGTGCTTTTAAACTTCGAGCTTTTACGGGTATAGGACTTTTAAGTCGCTTTTACTGTTCTATAAATTTAAATAATTTCTTTTGTTTTACTTCACTTTTTAGCTTATAATTCCTTCAGTAAAGTGCCATTTATATCTAACAATAACTCGAAAAAAACTCTTAAGTTTCAAATCTTTACAAATTCTCGCTCATTTTTACTTCAGAATTTATGCTACACAAAAAAACAACGAAAATAAGAGAATCTGATTAATTCATATTGATTTATTCCATTTGTATGCGATACCTCGTAAGCATTATAAATGACCGCCTCTTAATGGACAGCCGAACATTCGTTTCTCCGCGAAAACATGAAATTGTTCCTCAAAAATCGCCGCCACCATCGATATTTCAACCACCCCCTTCGCCTGTCCGTCGAGAGCTCATCCGCACTCCGCTCAGCCCCACAAATCCCGGCTAATGGTTATCAAGCGGTACATCAGCGTTCCCCACATTTTTCTCGATCCACTCCGCCCCTCCGTTGGTCCCCCCCCCCCCTCTCCCACACCCCGCCGGCAGTCACGAAACACGCGCGGCACGAGCCAAAATATTGGCACTGCGATCACGCCGCTTGCTTTCCATTAACAGAGCCGGGAGGGCTCCTTTCATCCGACTTAATTACGCGTCGTTCGGCGCGATAAAGAAACGCATCGCCGGGGCAAACATTGAAAATCGATCGGATCGCCCGGCGGCGGTGGCGGGGTGTACCGCCGTGCGCGTGTTTCCAAGACGCCTCGTGCACTCCTCCCGCACTCGCAGTACAGCCTCAAAGCTCCCATCCGCCAGGGAGATGGAGCTTTAAAACTCCGCGACGAGTTCGTATACGCGCGCGCCTCGATTACGAATCGAGAAACAAAACTGCCCGGCCGGCGACGAAACGAGACTTCCCGGTAAACTTTCCCACTCGGATGCGCAGAGCCACGGCGAACTTTCGCGAGCTCACCCACTTTCTCGCATATTCCACACACTCACACACACGCATGTGTACAAACACACTCCCGTGAGTACACGCGTGTATACGCAATTGCATAAACTTAATTATAAATCTGCAAGTACACACAGACGCAATTACACACAAAGACACAATTACACGCAGGCACACAAGTACATACATATCCACAAGTACACACAAAGACGCAATTACACGCAAGCACGCAAGTACACGCATACCCACAAGTGTACACAAATACACAACTGCACACAAACATGCCATTGCACACAAACACGCAATTAAGCACAACCACCCTGTTACATACAAACATGTCTAATACGAACAAACACGGAAGTACATACAAACCCTCAACTCTCACACCTAAATCCGTAAGCATACACCGCAGTAAACACAAACACGAAATTATCCATAAACACGAAGTTATCCACAAACTCGAAATTTTCTATAAGCATAAAATTATCCACAAACATGAAATTATCTACAAACTCCACACCTAAGCGGCAACTACCCACAAACGTTCATAAGTTACGTCTGAAGTAGTGCACATAAACATGTTCATAAACACATCCACATCCACTATGCATATGTACACATAATCACACTTATATCCACACACGACACGCATGTACACACAAACATACTTAAATATCCACACATTACGGGCAGGTACACAAACAAACTTACACACTCTTGCGCAATGCGCACGTATTAGACTCTCATAAACACACACACACACACGCACGCACACGCACACGCACACGCACACGCACATATACACGTATGCGCACACACACACACACACACGCGCGCGCGCGCGCGCACACGCACATATACACGTATGCGCGCACGCACCCACACACACACACACACACACACACACACACACACACACACACACACACACACACACACACACACACACACACACACGCAAACACACACACACACACATACACAGATACGTGCGTACATGTACACTGACATATGCCCACACATTAACACACTCGCATGCGGTCATACATTCACACACATAAGCGTGAGCGTTCACGGATCGAAACTGGCTGGTACCTTCTTGCGGGCGGGAGGAAAAAGAAAGGAAAGGGAGGGCCGGAAGATCTCTCGGCGCGCCCGATCGGCTGTGGAGCGCTCGTGACTCTTGGCGCGCTTGCCAGTGAAAACAAAGAAAATCGATGGCGGGGTTGGGGGCGTGGGGGGAGGGGAGGGATGATAGAGAGGCTCGGGATTTTCGATGCGCCCGGGGTAGTTGGTATGGGAGACACGCGGCGCCCGACGTCGTCATCTGGAAGTTCGACGGTAATGCACGTCGCTGTCTCTCCGTCGCGCCCGGGGTGAATGGCTCACTCGTATACGCGACGACGGGGGAAACGTTTGCGCGCCGCCGTCGTGTGTGTACCGGCTCGGGGAAACGGCGGGTCGAAATTTTCAGACCCTTTTTCGTTTATTGGAGCGCGGGCTTCTTGTTGTTTGGATTTTGCTTCTTTTTTTTTTGGAAGTGTTATCGACTGCGACTTTTATTTTTTATTTATTCACTGCGGCCTTTGTGCAGCTGAGTTGATTATAGCGGATCAAGTGGGGCTTCATTGAATTTAAAATTTTTGCGCGGCAAAGTACCGAGACATTTGTTTGAGTACCTTACTGGTGTGTTTTAGTAGGGGCGACCGTACGCTTCTTTTATGATTTTTATATTTTGCATACGTAATTAAATGCAACGACCATAATATCGAAGGAAAAAAACGAGGATGGCACAGAAGATTGCCCTGCTTTACGACACACAGTAAAGTTTTTTTTACGCTGTGGAAAATGACATGCTTAAATTTTTTACCTTCGTCAGTGCCTTCCTGTTGATCCTTTTAGTGCATTTAGCGACTTCTTCAAGAATTTAACGTTTTGCGAGCTAACTTTTACGCCGCGGTACGAAACGCTGGGAGAGTCACATTTCAAAGCAAAAAGTTGAAAATAAAGAGGAGAGCAAATAAAAAAAACGCATTGTGCTACTTCGCGCAGTTAATTAGAGATTTTATATGCAGGATGCTGCAAGTCATCCGCGGTAAAGATAAAAGCAAACGTAAAAAGCAGCCGTGGGATGTTAAAGAAGAGGCGCGTTTGAAAATCAAAAGAAAAGCCTCGATAAATCCGGCATAAATCTAAAAACAAATCCCGGGTAATATGCAGCTTTTTCCCCGCTCCATACACTATCCATCGTGTATCTCGGTAGCCGTACATCGCGGCCCCGCCGCGTTACCGCCCCTTTCGAGTGCACACGTTCCATTATTTGCCGAGAGCTACACAGAGGCACAGTCCCGCACTCGGTATCCCCACCACCACCACCACTACCAAGGAATATTTCAAACGGTTAAAAAGTGTATATTCCATAAAAAAAAAGAAAGAAAAGAGTAAATCCCCGGCATCTCCGGTGAGGATAGCGAAGCTCGAGCTGTACTATCGCCGCGAACGTTAATGACGTCGGAGTGGATAAAAAAAGCCGCTCGACAAAAAAAAAAGTGAGGGGTACATTTAATTAGCCATTGCGCGGGGGAGATCAGTGCCGCGGCATAATGGGGCTCGTCGCTGGAGGACTCCCCCGCCCACCCACGCGGCAACATTGTGTATACGTACCTAGCAGCGACGGTACAGCTGAAGCCACTTAACGCGCGCCTCCCCGTGATTTCTGGCCCGCGGAAACCAGGACACTCCCACCCCCTCCGCGAATTATCATTCGCGGTCGTGACGTAGACCCCACCCATATCTCTCTCTCTCTCTCTCTCTCTCTCTCTCTCTCTCTTTCTCTCTCTCTCTCTCCCTCTCTCTCTCTCTCTCGGCCCGGTGACGCTGCGGCGACGGGATCGCCGGGCCGCGCGAGCTGCTACACCCCTGGAGATAAATTGATTTTAGGAGGGATTAGGGAACGCACGGGAGGTTAGTAGCCGCTTTCACGGGGATTTCGCCAAGGCCCCGATGCTTAACGTCCTCCTTCATTAGGGATTCTTATGTAACCGCTTCGAGCTTCCCAGAACCCTTTCGGAACCAATGTACATCGGAATGCACGTGTAATAGCTACGTAGTGAGGTACCTAAACGTAAACATGTGGATTAGATTAAAGTCAACGATTTAATGTCTTTGTAATGGAGGTTAAACTTATTTTATTCTTAGTAGAATACGAGAAAGTTGAGATTAAATAAAGTTTCGGAAATTGAAATGGTTCACTGATAAATGACTATTAATCATTTGTAATTTTAGAAGAATCTTTTCTTACGGGAATTAAATGCAGTTTTGAAAGGGTTCATTTTCGCGATTTTTGGCGCCCTTTTGCTAGCTTACTAAAAAGATGTACATTTTTGTACAAAAGGTCATTTTTGGGCGAATTATGTAATCTAAAATATTGATTATATAAATTTCAAAGTTATCACTATTCATTTTTCATTTATTCGAGAGAATTGCATTTTATAATTTTTTAAAAATTTTTTCAAAGGGATACAATTAAGTGTAGTTAGTAGTTGGTAATAAGTTAGTTTTTAAACGAAATCTCTCGACATATGGAATTGTGAAAAACCACTCGACTCACTTGAATTAAACTTCGAGTAGCTCATTTTTTTCTAAAAAAAGAGTGATTTTTTGAATTTTTCATTGTTCTACGTTATGAGAGGTTGATTCTAGAATGCCATAAAAAATTAAATTACCCCGTGTGTAAATTAGATTTTTAAAAATTTTTCGTTAAAATAGTTTTAAAATTACGTTAAGACACCTTCAAAATTTTGAATAGGGCTTAAAATTTTGAACAGCAAAAGTTTTGAAATTTTCAATAGCACTCTAAAATTCTGAATAGCACTTCATTGTGGAATTCGAGGCAAGAGGATCGTACTGGATAGTTCCCTTTTTTTCAATTTAGATATTGGTTGATGTAGGTTTGGTCTTATGAAACGTCCGCTTGCTGCGGATAGTCGTGGCTTCTGAATTGTCCGGGCGACAGTGGTACTTTTTAATTGACACACATCTGTCGGCTTTTCGGCAAAATTAACTTGTCATGATCGGATGAGTCCAAAATGGCGGAAAAGCCACCGCGGCGGTGGTGAAATGACGTAAGCGGCTTTGACGATGATAAAAATAGAACAATTTTTTTTCACTTCTCTCTTTTGTCGCGTTGGCTCTAGCTCCGCCGGCTCTGAATGCTGAAGCGTTTTCATTTTTAAATTTCACGCGATCGTTTTTTTTCCTTTTTTTTTTTTTTTTTTTTTAATTTCAAGCCTGGTTTAATTATTTCACATGGAATATATGGAATTGTAGCATAAAATCTTGTGAAATAAAATATTTTTCAAGCAAGAAATTTCTCAAAATATTGAAAATACAAGAAATGGAAATTTAAAATGAATTAAATTAAAATGTATTTTTCAATAAATATTTTTAAAAAAAATATCAAATACATTTAAAAAAACATTAATTTAATTTATTTACTCAAACTTTCCGATAAACGAATAGCTTGATAAGAAAATAATCTGCAAGCTTCGTTCACACTCGAGGGAGACAAATTGTACGTCCTATTTATCTGCCTGAGGATCCTCAGACTCAAGCTTTATATCAAAGGATTAGAGGATACATTTTATCCGATGCCTTTGATCAGATTAGGATTAGATTTAAAAGTGCGGGGATTGAAAAGCTCATTCTCTTAAATCTTTCGCAAACCCGCTAAAATGCTCGAGCTTTTTAAAGCAAGACATCCGTAAAAACGAATAATTAAGTCCAAATTACGTCGTTCTCGCCGTTTTTTCGGCATAATACAAATGATACAAAATCACGAAATTCCAGCGAAAACCGTACTGTTATTATTGTGCTGCATTTTAATGGCTCCGGCTTCTATTCTACGCGAATGTATTATAATAACCCAAGCTGTGGGTAATGACATTTTAATAAGTACGGTATATGTATAGTTCTAGGGTCGATGTATGAAATTTCAATAATACGGAATGTCTGCATACCCCTAATAATGGAAATACTGCGATTCTACTATAGCAGTGCGGAAGGTGCATGGGATTTCAAAATTCAATTTCCAATACTGTAATATCGTTTTAAATTAAGGAAAAATCACTGAATATCTCAACTCACAAAGATATTCAATTGCAAATTGAATTGCATAAACTTTTGTTTGTTACCTTAGGAATTTATTGATAATCAGAAAACCTGAGAATAATTAAAAGTTATTGAAGAAAAAAAGGATTATTTTATTGAGTCAATTACTAAATTTTATTATGATGATTCGTAATAAATTTTAATAATTGATTTAACGAGACCATCGCTTTTTCTTGATAAAGAACTACATTTAGTGTAAACAACCTGTTTTTGTCTTAACAATTAAAAGTGTTTATACCGTCGCTTCCTACGAAGACTAACACATCTCAAAAAAGGCTTATTTTAATTAGCCATTTTTAGAGTGACAGAGTGAAATAAATTTGACTAGGACCTGAAAAACTCGTGGTATCATTGGTACTATACTCTAAGTTTACTTTTCTCTACTGCTATAAAAAAGAGCAACTAAAATCGGCTTTTTTGAGATGTGTTAGTCTTCGTAGGAAGCGACGATATACCCTTTAACTACAATTTAACTATCAATCTCCATTTAAATTTCATTCATACTTTTTAATTTACCTTTTAATTTAAGGGGAAAAAAATGTCTACTAAATAAAAGTTATTTCTGCTTCTGATGTTGAAACAATTCAATGAGATTACTTTTCACTGACAAGTGGTTATAAAATTACCCAGGGTCCACCTTTTGTGCAACATATTTGCAATATATGACCACCGCTAAAAAATTTACCAATCTCTGGGTGTAGTACAGGACGACTAACTCCAGGAGATGAAGTTCCTATTGAAATTCTCTGCAGCGCCGCAATGTAATTGCACGGCCGAGGACTGAAAGTGACAGTCCATCGGAAGCCCGAAAAAAAAGGAGCGGGAGAGGGATCAAGTGCGGGTCGAGGCTCGCGTGCCGAAAATATAATATTTTAGCCGAAAGACGAGACGCGGCCGACGAGAGCCAGAGATACGCGAGCGTTTTGCGAGATGCGCCGGGGAATTCTCGCCTAAATGGTACTGGAATTTTCGTCGAACGCGTGGGAGGGGGTCGTACGTGAACCGGAAGTGTTTTACGCCGGCATTCAGCGGATGCGCGCGAAGCGAGACAGCCTCTTTCGCCTCCAGCCGCCTGCCTCCTTCTTGCTCCCTTTTTCCCTCGGCGTCTCCGCCTATCTCCCTCTGTCTTTCGGCACCCCCGACGTCGTTCGGCCGTGCTCGCTTTGTCCACGTATAGGGGGTGGGAGGAAACTATTGCAGCCGGGGCGGAATTTACTTTTGGAAAAGGGGTTTTCCGGTCAGAAAATCCTATCGAAAGCGACACTGAATCTCAAACACGGGGGAGCGCCAAAGGAGAGGGAAATGCTCGCGCGCTGCACTCGCGAGCGTTAAAAACTTTAGATTGGAACGCGTGCGCTTTGGCTTTGTGTCGCCTGTGGCCTTTTTTTTCGGCGCGCGCGAGTCTTTCATCAAAGGGAGATTAAAAAATATGCGACAGCTTTCTCTTGTTGTACGGAATACTCAATGGAATAAAAGATACTCACCCTCGCCTTCGAAGTGTGCTTCAGACCGATGGCGGGTTGACTTCGATTACTCTGGAACAAGACAAAACAAATTTTCATCAGCGTGTGTTAGGAAATTTAATGGAATTGAATAGTTATAAAACAAAAACATCAATAAAAATGAAAAATTCTTTTGATAACTTATAAATCGAAAAATAAAAAAGTTATTGCATTGCACAAAACACACACACACTTTGCTTAAAAATAGGATATTAATGGACTTCAAATGATTCAAATCACACTTCTATTCGCGTGTTCGAGTCACACTTGGAGCGCTATAGTCGCACGCAACTGCAAGTTAAAATAATTCCTGTAGTATGCAGAAACAAAATCAAACTGTATTTATGTGGAATTATGAGTTTCTATTTTCATAATATTTTATTTTATGACATTTATTTTATGGGGGTTATGTTCTTTGTTTATTATAACTTACAGCGCTTCTAAACCTGACCACCAGATGGGGACTACTTTGCTCAAACACGCGAATAAACTTTTTTTTCACCATCACAAAGCTTCCTCTATGAGGAACAAAAAATATTTTATTGTAATATAAATAAAAATACAATAAATGCACCCACAAATTATAAATAAAAAGTACAGTTGCAATTACATGCACATTGGTTTCCTGAAATGGATAAGATAAAAGAAATTATAACTAACAATTGTAATAAATAAAATAATCGACACTCAAATTAAAAACTGAAGTACAAAGGTGAGACACGTAAAAATGGAAAATTAAAAGACATGCACAATCTCGCCCCGTAGGATTACCTCCGTGTCTGGCGACTGAGCAATGAGCGACGTTCTCGGTGGTTTCTCCGGCGGGATCTTTTTCAAAGTTCCGGTGAAGTTCATGCTACCCATCGATGATAAGCTCATCTGGGAGCAGGGCGCGCTGTCGAGATTATCGCCGGAGGTCTGCATTCGCTGGAGCTGGGCGTACGAGCTCCTCGACAAGATGTCGGCGCGATCGAACTGCGAGAGGCTGGGCAGCGGCATCTGCGAGATACTCGGTATCTGAATGGAGTCGCCGAGGTCCGACTCGTCCTGGGGCTGCTGGAACTGCAGCCGCGGCGAGTTTCGCTCGGAGGCGTGGCAGCCCTGCGGATTGGTCGGTAACAGGGACTGCTGGTAATGCTGCCTCGAGGCGTTGATGCACTGGCTCAGTATGATCTTGTTCGTCTGCTCCTGATCGTCGTTGCTGCTGCTCGACTGCGACTGGGAGAACTCCGAGTTCTGCTTCTGGCTGAGCTTCTCGGCTATCTGGCTCTGCAGCTGCAGATTGTGCATGCGCGCCTGCAGGTCGCTGTGCTGATACTGGAATTGCGCCACTTTGTCGAGAATTTCGTTCTGACTCTGGAGGGACTGCAATTTCGCATGCAAATCGCTTTGTTGCCGCTCGCACTGGCTTAATTTCTCCGAAATGAAGTCGATGCTCTGCTGGTTGTGCAGTAATTGCGTTTGCTGGGCGTCCGCTTTATCGTTCGATTGATCAGAGTGATTTTGGGAGTTCTCCTGATTTTTACCCACGCTCAAGAGATTTGATTGCAAATTTTGACTCTTGCGGTGGCTGTGAATTATGTGGTCAACCTGTTCAAGAGGCTTTGAGGGTACTTCGTTAAAATCGGCGACTATGGACAGCGACATTTTGGAGTCCAATTTTGCCTCACTGAGAGCAGGATACTGATAACATATGCTTGGACTCGCGCGGGATATCACATTAGCGGTAGATGTCGATGTTGAAGTGGTGCCGAGATTGACGACGGAACCTGTCAAAGGTTGATCATCGAATTCTTTTCTTGTGAGTTCCATGTGTTTGGTGAGATCGGCACTAACGTGGCGTAAATGACGACGCTGCTCCATTATAGAGCTCTGACTAATGTTGGCAATTGGCTGAAACGCGGATGGAGGAACCGACATTCTAGCATCCTTGTCGTGCATATAACTTCTACTGTCTGGTCTTCGTTCTTCTGAATGATTGCGTGATCTAGGACTAGTGGTGAATATAGGTTCGCGATTCTGCATCAGCCTAGTTTCCAGTTCCTGCCGTTGACGTTGTTCCGCCCACATGGCTAATTCCGCTCTAGTTTTTTCGAAGTTTTGATTTGCCAAATTGTTTGGGCTCTTTTGATTTATGCAATCAGGAGGATTTGAATCGCGAATCGGTACGAAGGTCATTGGGGACCTTCGAATTTCTTCAAATCTCTTACCATCTATAGTCATCGGAGACCTTCGATGCTCTTCAAAATAATCTGATCTTCTATTCTCTTGAGGAACTACAATACGTTGATTAGGATTTAAAGTGCTCCACTCGACGGACTTCCTTTCTCCACCAACGAGTATGCCTTTCGATACTACAGACAACGAAGGCAATATCGGCATTGGAGACATACGAAGCCCCGGATTAATTTCTACCCTTCTCTGCTCAGATGGGAAATTCGAAGAAGTTATTTCTACGGATTTGTTATCGGTGATATTCGTACTAGTGACAGGCTTCCGGGTGGCCATTAGCATAGGGTCCTGCTGTACATTAGCATGCTGTACATTACCATCCCCGGGAAATGTAAATGTTATCGTGTCGTTGCGTCTCTGAAAGCTGCTGGTCACATCAACGGAGACGGATTTTCTGTGCTCGGATCTTGATACATAAATTCCGCGATCATTGTTGGCTGCCTCGTCACCGGCAGTCTGCTCTCTTGAGGATTCCCCATTTGCTTCCACGTACAGTCCGTCTTGCCTTGTACGCGGGTTTTGATTAATCGATGCCAGATAACGCCTATCTTGATTCTCCTGGCCTGCCAACACTTGTTGATGCTGTAAGTCTTGCGCGGTCTGCCCTTCGTTGGCGTTTCCTTCCTCCCCCTTCGATTTTTGCGCAGTAGGAACATCCACACTCGCTGATTTACGATGACCCGATTCGTGAGTGATTCTAGAATTTCCTCGGGGTGGAACCATGGGCTTAGGACCACGCGAAGGTCTTTCCGCGGGCACCGCGTGTCCCACATTTTGAGCTATAGGCTGTATAATCGGTTGACCCTGATACGTCAGTTCCTGAGAAAATCTTTGAGGATTAGGCGAGTGCTGAGCCGAAGATCCCTGCTGCGTCGGCTGCTGACTGTACTGCGGCGGGGGGTACATGCTCTTTTGAGCGCTGTACGGAGTTGCGTTCATCACTGTTTGAGGATACTGAGTGTAATGAATTTGCGGTGCGAAATGAACGTATCCAGTGGCCACCGGCGGGGGGAGTCCCATGCCTTTGCTGGCGTAGTAAGTCGGAGGTTGGCCTGCGGTTTGCTGCGAAGGCATTTGAGTTTGCGGTGGCTGCTGCACGTAAGTAGGCTGAGCATTCGCCAGCGCCACATTTTGCGTGTACAGACCCGAATCCCTAAAAGGACTGGGATCTCGCGAAACGTACTGACCAGGCGGTGCATTATACATGGCACTGTGTATTTGCGAATACTGAAGAGAATCCGCGGGGGCTGCGATTACGTATTCCGGCGCGTATTGCGCAGCGTGCACGGGAATACCCTGAGCTCCAGCTTGAGAAACGTACTGCACCCTGTCGATTACTATGTTATCGTGATACGGTGGATGTGTGAGAAGAACGGGTACCGACGGAGGCCGTGGTGGTTCGTCTACGTGTTGCTGCTGCTGTTGCTGTTGTTGTTGTTGGGACATCTGATTCTTTGATTGTTGATGCTGGTTTTTCTGGGAGTCATTGTTGGACTCCATTTGCTGCGAGCGGGGCTGACTGTGGCGAATTTCGAAGCCATTGGAGAGATCGGCCTTTGGTACATCGGCCAAAATGTCGGCTGATGCGCGACCATTCTGACGGCCCTGGCTCGACTCGTCCTGCTTGGTCTGGCCGGTCGTACCGTCGATGCTGAAACCGGAACCTGAGCTGGGCTGCGACATGGCGGCGCCCACCGGCCTACCGCCGATGTAGCCGAGGATTCGCCCCAGACCACACACCGTGACGAATTACAGGACACTTGTTTGTAATTTAAAGCGCCTACTCGTGAACGCATCGGCCAAGGGCATCTTTCTCGCTCTCTCACCGGACGCAACAGTGTCGCTCGTCCGTGACTCGTTTAAAGTTTGTTATTTATATAATATACTTTAAGGGGGTCAATTGACTATATCACACCGACAATCTACAAAAAGAACAATAGATAATCTTGTAAATGCATCTAAAATGGGTATCTAAAAACACTTAGGCTGCTGCGCGCTCGATCGAGGCCCTGAGTAACCCATCAAAACACCTTCGACATTAGGCAGAAGGAGCAGTGTCGCCCAAGTACATATTCATCTAAAATTTCGCCGGCATAGCAGGAGGCGCCGCACTTAGTCAGCGCTCGCTGGAAACTTTCGGGTCGTGCATCATCGCGACTAATTGTCGCGGGGGCGGGGTGCCGGTGACCGCAGCCGACGTGTCACGATCGCTCCCTAGACGTCGTCGGAAGCCCCGACGATCCATAATCCAACGGCGCCGGCTCACCCGCCGCCGGGGGTCTCATCGTACGGCCAGGCCACTCCGTCAACTTCACCGGTGCCGCGCACGCTCTTCCAGCTCTCGACCTTTTTTTTGTTGTACTCGCTTCCTCGGGGCACCTGCCGGTGCGTCCGCTCGCGTGTCCGCCCGGCGCTGTCCAGTCCAAGCTTTCAATTAAGCGGGCCGTGTGCGAGCCACGCCCGAACGAGTTTATCTGTGAAACAAACGAATTGCAGTTTAGAATGGTGGGTGAGGGGGGGGGGGGGGGGCGGCGGCTCGAAAAGAGGCGAGCGAAATCGCGCGGACGGACGTATATGGGAGAGCTCGGGCTAACATCAGCGATAATCTGGCCATCTGTAAGTTTTGGAACGAGCTGCGGTGCCTAGGCACGTGGAGGAGGCTTTTACTGCGGGAGAACTCCGGTACGGGCGATGTTTACCGCTGATTACTTTTACGCGCGAACCGCTGCATTTCGATGCTTTATTCGAGGAATGCGCTGTCTTTGTGAAATTGAATTGAAAGGATTTGTAAAATAAATCGCTGTTTCTGATATACAGCTTTTGCAGAGAGTAATTAATATAATGGTTATTAAATGTTAGTTTTGTATGAAACTTTGAATTTTGTGCAGGTTTTTTTAGACGAACACATTTTAATGTAAATTAATTGTTTTTAAAACAATAGTTTCTGAGATAAAAATAATAAAGTTTATGCAATGTTCAACTAATATAATTTTGCGTAATTTTATTACACAATAATTTCAGTAATGTTTGATTGCAATAGTTACAAAGTTAATGTTATGATTACAAATTAAGAATTCAATCCCTTTTTTTTTAAGGATTACGTGATTTTTTTTATAATTTCTTCAGTGCCTAGTCATTGGGAACTAATTGGGATTTTTAGAAAAATAAGGCAGCAGATCCGTTAGAGGGAAACATATCCGTTCTCCACCTAGCGGTAAATGTACTAGCTGATATTACGCACTGCATCAAGATTTGTTTGTATTTTAGTTTAAGTGACTTCACATTGAGTGAAATACACGATGTAAATAATTCGAACGTTCAAAGAATTTTCAAAACTCATTCAGAGACTCGAATTGATTTACAACCTACCCCCGAGGTCTCCGATGGTCGAAAATTTCAAATTGACGGTAAAAATATTACCGAAAATCTAATTAATTAATTAATTAATCTCCTATAAATTACAATTATTATTTAATAATCTATTTACATTATTTGTAGTTAGCAGTAATTTTTTATTTAAAAATCATAATGATGTATTCATTTTTCAAAATTGAATTTGTTGATTATCATCGATTAAGAAATTACAAATTGATTTCACATTTATTAAAAAGTGGTTTTAAAGTCGTCTATTTAAACATGATTTATGATTACAAAGAGGAAATAACTCTTAGGGATTACTTACAAATAATTTTTTAATCAATGTAATCTTACAATTTTATATTATTTATGTTAAAAGAATTGAATAAAATAATTGTTAAACAATTATTTATGAATTCAACTATTGCGTAAGAAGATATCTTAGAAAAAGAGAAACAAAAATACTTAAAATGAATAAGAAAATAACACGATAAAGTCATCCATTACTCGATACCGCGCCCGGCAGCGCTTGCTCCAAAATAAATACGTTTAATTTGAATGAGAAATGAGCAACAGGCAAGATACGTTAACTAAAGTATCCTCCAATAATGACGAGGAATCAATTCAGACAGCGCAAAAAAGCCATCCTTAATAAAAACTGCAGCCCTCCCTCGCGAATCGCGGTGCCCTGAGTCGGAGGGGAGGAAGGACGAAGAAGAGATACCAGCCGTCGGAGAGGGATTACGTCAATAAGATATTTCGTGCAATTACTCCCCCCCGGCGCGCCGGCTTCTTAACCTACATAAGAAACTCCAGTTGAAATAATGGAATGACGAGGAGAAGAAGCCGAAGACCCGGCGGGATGGGAGGGGCGGTGGAGTCTACGACTGCTCTCGATATTTCCGCCGATTCTCGGGATGAAGGGAGGGAGAGGAGAAGTCTCGGGGCGCACGCTCCAGCGATATGGATCTTGCCATCCGTTCCGCCAGTCATCGAATCTACGAGCGGCGGGTAGTTGCCAGAAGAAATCTCTTCCTCCGCCGGGGCGAGTATAACCCGCTCCCCCCCTCCGCCTGACCAAAAACCCATTGAGGAGCGATTCCCGCCAAACTGCTGGAAATGGGCGAACTACTGTCTTTCGCTTTTTGCTCCCGCTCCGGCGCTTCAATTTCGTCCGCGGCAAGACGTCGGGCATATACCGCTTTCCATCGTAGGGAAAGTTATTCCCCGGGAAGTTCCCAGCGTCCCTTTTTCGCCGCCAAGTGCGGCTGCGCCGTAGGCCGGCAACGATTTCTCGCTCATCGGTCACCCTTAACCGGCTCCGGCCTCCTTCAACTTCGAAGCGTCCGAGATTAATGGGCAAAGTTCGCGACACGCTTGATTCGGCTTTACTTAACTTCCGGTCGCTCGCGCGATGTGTCTGGCCCAGAGGCCAGACTATGGGGTGGGGGGGAGGGCCGGTTAACGTCTTTAGTCGATCGCGCGAGCCGCTCCCCCATTTTCGCACTTTGCCACCACCTCGTCCCGCCGATCATCGTAAACACTTTAACCCGATTATTGCGCTCGCTCTATTATCTACTTCCCTCTCTCGGCCGACACTCGTTCGATTTTACGAGATACTACTTTACGATCGCCAATTCGACGTAATGGGGCTCGCGAGAAATTTATTTCCGACTCTGCGGTACGGTCCGGCAAATTACGTAAGGGCATCATTAATTAGAAAAAAATAACGCACTTTTAGAGTTTTAGTAAGAATTTTGTGGTCGTTTTGTGTTTTGCGATAAAAGTTAATTAACAATTTAAACAGTGTGGTTATTTTTGCACTTTTTAAAAATCTCTTTAACACTCTTGTGAACTTAGTTTAACATTATATTTTTAATTTGCTTGTTCTGAAGAAAAGAAAATTACTAATTAATTTTCAAGAAATTAATTGTGCCCGGAGAGAAAAAAGTTGCAGAACTTTTTTCTTTTTTTTTTTTTAAGAAGATTGGCCTTTTACGCAAGAAATGTAGATATAAGAAAATTTCCCCATTTAATAAAGTGATATCCCTAAAATCTACTTACGAGTTTCTCCTTTCTCGTAGATTTTAGGGAATATTCCTTTATCAATTAGGAAAAATTTCTTATTTTCAAAAGAGCAGCTACATTTCTTAAAGATAAATCTCAAAAAAAAAAATAAAAGGAAATTCTCTAAAATTGTTCTCCTCGTACAAAGGAATTTGTCATAAAATCGGAGTTGAATTCCATATCTCAAGAATACTTTCTCACTCAGAATCTAGTTTTTTAGAATTTAAAAAAAATCCTTTATCAGTGTGAAATAAAGTTTAATTTAATAAAGTTATAAGAAAAAAGTGCAAATCTATAGTAATTAGAATTAAAATAAAGAAACAATTAAGAACTGCGTTATATACAACTGCGTTTATATTTATCAAATTCTGTATACCGATATTAAACGGGCACTAGAATCCTCCATTTCCTCTGCTAAATAGTAGCCCGTGCAGAAAAAGTTAGGGATTTGTTAGGTATCAGGAAAAAGGTAGGGAAAACTGTTTGTATTCTGGTAGAATTTTGTTGCCCCTTATTGAAAAAGCTAGGGACATTTTAAGTAATAGGTAAAACGTAGGGATTCTAAGTCCGGTTTCGAGAACACAGCCCGTTCTAATTTCTACAAGGGAATCCTCAGCTGCATAATAATTACAATGAAGTAAATGGTAATGTAACGTACTATTAGTCTAGTTGCACAAATAAATAAAAAAAAATAATAAAGAACATAACAAAAGTTCCGCGCAATTTTTCAAGTAATGAATCCATATTCCAACTTCTTTCGCAGTCTTATCTCGCTCTCCGTAAAACTGCGCCGCGATTTCGCGGAAAAAGAAATGCAGCGTTTCAGCTCGACGCGCGTCGCATTTCAAAGATAAATTTCCGCTTTGATGTGACGCTGCGACGGGGCTCGCAGCGCCAGTAGTAGTAGTAATTCCTACAGAATTTTTCTTACAATGGCGCGCGCGCGCAGCTTCAATTGTCACGTGAAACGCGCTAAAAGAGCCCCGGCATTTTGACGACGCGCAAATAGCCTACGAGCTCCTCTAAATTTTGATAATCCGCCCTCTCGCCTCCTCCCTCGCAGCATCTCCACCCCGCTGCCGCGAAATAAAAATAATGGGAGAAAACAAAACGGGAGCGACGATCCATCAGAGGGGCGAGCTTGTAATATCCGTTCGTCACGCGCGCGGCGCTGCCAAGGAAGCGTAAAAAGGAAGGAGTCGCCGATGGATCCGCGCAGCGCATTCTTTTTTTCGCCTCGCCCTTTTTTACGCGACTTTTCCGTGTTTTTTGTCTTATTTTGCACCGGCGAAAGCTTTGCTTGCTTCCAGCCGCCACCGCTGCCGCTGCTGCAGCTAATGAGGCTGGGCGGCCGTAGGGCGGCGCCGAGGAAATAAAAGAGTGGACAGAGTGCCGCTGGAGGGTCGGCTTATAGTCCCAGAGAAATAAATGGTCGCCACGACGGATGGCCCGGCCATTTCGACAATGATGCTCAAATTCTCCGGACTGTGTTTTCTTTTCAAGCGCGGCCCTTCTCCGATCGATGCTGCGTTATTCATTTAGTGTACTCGTAAACCATTTTTGAATAAGTGGCTTTGCAATCGCTTTTTAATCAATGTGAAGCTAATTTACAATTTCTTTAATAATAAAGGGTAAAAGGTGCCTCAAATGATCACGGTGAACCGAGTTTGTTGAATTAATTTAATTTTGCTGACGTTACGCTACTGGTATAAGTATTTTCTTCTGAGCTTAAAAAATATGAGAGAAATATTTTAGTTTATAAGTATACATATGCTCTATTGAAAGTATTTTTTTATCAATAATATTTTAATAAGAAGGAGTTTATGCCAGTATCGAAACATCGGTAATAATTAATTAATTCAACAAACTTGAATCCACGTAATCGTTCGAGACATCTATCTACAGTATATTTCTTAATTAATAATAATCAACAAATCTAATCTCAAAAAATTAATAAATCATATTATTCTTAGATAAAACATCACCACCAAGTACAAGTGATTTAAATAATTTATTAAATGTAATAGTAATTAGTTCGAGTACTCATTAATTAGATTTTCAATGATCTTTATTTACCGTCATTTTAAAGTTTTGAAGTATCAGCCTTCGCAGCTCTTCAATTCACAGAATAATCTGGTATAGGTTCTAAGACAGTTCGAGTCTATGAATGAGTATTGAAATTTCATTGAACGTTCGAGTTATTAAAGTCGAATATTACTAAATGTGAACTCATTTAAAATAAAATTCGTTGAGGACTCGTTAACTAGTACATTCAGGTGAACTCTGAGTCAGTTTTATATAAATCCCCGTTACTTTTTATAAACAATGTGCCAAACTTGACAATCAATTGTTTTCAAGTTTGGGAAAATCCCATTAAACTAATTTAGATAAAGTTTATCCGAAGATGAACTTTATCTAAATTTACCCTAAAACTTATTTATTTTTACGCGGGTAGACCCGAGTAATGAGGTGTTGAAAAATCTACTATTTCTCCACCATTTACACGATTGTAACTTATTATAAAAATATCACGCAATCGTTGAAAAAAAATCGATTGATTCCAAATCACGTAATCATTGCAATCAAATGTTTCTAATGCACAATAAAAGGTTTGGGTCTTTTACCATGTCAGGCTAACTTCATAATAACGATAATTAACGTACATTTGAAGCCTCTGGTGACGTCACATCTTCCCTCGATTTTAGTGATGTCACATTTTCCCGCACATTTATTTTCACTCTCGAGTGCCTGGATTTCGCGAGTTGCAGGCGAATTCCCTATACCCTCCCATTGACCCACATTTTTGTTCGGAGCTTTGGCATACATGAATTTTAAAAAAGTTGACCCTACCGGGAGGGCGCGCCTATAGAAGTGAGCGAGGGAGAAACAGGGTCGGAGAGCGCGAGATACCGTCGGCAATATATTTAATGGAAGTAGATGCACACCGTATCCATTCAGACGACCTTTTATCGGATTCTCCGTTTACATCTCCCAACAGCATATGTATCGCATATCTTGGAACCGCACAAACAGTATCTGCATAGAGATAGAGTAATGCGCATTCCAATCTTATTTTTCTAATGTCCTTAAATATACTGCATGAATTTATTTATTTTATTTATTTAGAACAAAATTTTATTACAGGAAAACTTCGCTAACCATATGTAGGAAAATTTAAGCAAAATAATCTGCAATTCTGATATTGAAACGCCAATGAAATGTTCTTCGTATTATATATTACGATCCTTATAATAGTTTAATTAAATATTAAATATTATGATCCTTGATAATAAGTATACCGTTTGGCACCTTTAAGATAACCTCTCAGTCTTTTTTCATGCTTCTGCTATCGAGATATGTAAAAATCTTTTAATGTTTTTTTTATTTTTTGAAAAAAATTTTAAAAAAATTAAAAGCTTTTTGTATATTCATGTATCTATGACAAATGTAAAATCAAATGAATATTGAACCAAATACGGATACTCGTTTAGCAATGGCAACATTGATTGAAAAATCCATGTTAAAAGCTTTTGATATTCTTTATTTTTTATTTTTTTATACATGAATAATGTCACATTTACAGGGTAAATTCTAAAATAATTAAATTCGGTTTTATTGTACAGAAAAAAATTCTTTAAAAAAAGTTAATAATTCAATTTTTATTAAGCTTTACAATTGTCTATACAATTCAATTGGTAACGAATAAGCCTCGGACATAAAAGAACCGTGAATTCAAATCTCCGACAACAAATTTTGTTATTTTACATTTATTTAAAAAATGATTTTTGGAAAAGAAGATTTCAGATAGATCTAAAAGGATGCATGGAAATATAAAGTAAAAATTAAAGTTCCTCCTAATTGACCTCAAAAAGATTCCTTTATTTTAAAAACAAATCTTAAAAAGATCTTTTCGATGCCTTCGAAATTAAATACACGATAAAGTACTCTCCGCCCTTAAATAAATATAAATAGCAAAAAACGGTAGAAAAAGATTGCACTCAACAAAAAATCGATTACCCGGCGTTATCGCCCTTTCTCCGGCATCCCGTTCCGCGCCTCCTCGTTAGCAGTAGTTGTAAAAATCGTGCGCCCGGCGAAATCCATCCGGGGCGTTGCTAGCGAAGGTGCACTCGCCGTCGACGTTCCCGAGATCGATGATAGATCAAATTTAGCGCCGAAGCTCCGCGCGGATGTACATTTTTCCATCGGGGTGGGTGCGATCGCCGTGCTAATTGAATCCTCGCGCTGATCAGCGGCGAAACGAGAGGGAAAACAGAATTTTGCTTTCGCTTCGCGCTCGCCTCCCTTCTTCTTCTTCTTCTTTTATCGCGTTATAACGAGGGCGGCGCGGCAAAATTAATTCATCCTTCCCGCGGGCTAATTGTCTCGATGAATCCGAGAATAGCTGTCGCGGCTAACCGGCCGTTAATGGGACAAAACACTGTTAAAGTCTGAAAATATAGACTATAAATTTTCTATAGATGACAATATAATTAAATTTTTTTACAAAAACTTAATACAGTTACCTTTCTTTTCAAACTTATTAGATTTAAAAATATTTATTATTGTATTCGTAGTAGTAACATTGGTTTAGATCATCTATTCGAATGTTTATTAACTGGTGTGCAAGGTTGAGAATCCTTTAAATATAATTCCTCCGGAATGAGTGGAGTGGAATTAGAGAAAAGGGAGTTAATTTTTTCTAGAGTCATTATTAATAAAAATAATAAAATATATAAATAAAAGGTACACCTAAATTAAAATTTTGACTTTTTCAAAATCTGCTTCACTCACTCCAGAGGAATTATATTTAAAAAGAAGAGTCTGTAAGTACTAGTCGATTGGACTTTTAATGGCTTTTGAACCCTGTGCACCAGTTAATAAACATTCAAATAGATGATCTAAACAAATTTTACTACTAAGAACACAAACATGAGTATATTTAATTCTAACAAATCTCAAAAGAAAGATACTTGAATCAAGTTTTTGTAAAAAAAAATTGTATAATATCTATAAAAACATTGTATGATATCTATAAAAAATGTATAGCCATTGAAGAAGTGGCTATAAAAAAAGTTAATTCGAAGACGTTTAAGGTGAGATGGTGAGTCTCGAGGCGACTGAGTCGAAAGTTCGGAGAGTCGCGCGCTCGCGTAAATTTTAAACATCACGGAGTTATCGCGCGCGAACTCACTTAACGTCTGGTTGACTCGATTTATCGGCCGGCTAATTTTACGAGGCTTCGTCGAGTTATTTTATTGAGCGATTTTCGCGCTGACTCCCCCGGGGAGAATGTGTTTTCTTTTAATTTTCCCTAATGACTGCCCCGAACTTCATCGTTATCGACTTTTAGATACTTTGACACTGATATCGGAGTCAATAAGTATCGAGAACGACTCAAATCAGATTCGAAGTTTCCATTCTTTCAAGATTAAAAAAAGAAAAATGTTCACATCTACTACGTATATACTCTGCATACGTAATGAAGCTTGACTGCATCGATTTGTCGTGTAGATTTTATTCAACAAACCAATTAAAATTTAAAGCAAAAAAAGAATGAAAAATGCTAACTTCTCATACAATTTTTATTTAAAAGCTTTCCAGTAGGATCTAAGTAAGAATTAGTCATAAGCAAACAAAATATAATAAATTTGAATATTTACGGGACAAAAAATAAAATAATCTTGTTAGAATCTTGTTAGGGCAAAGAGTCTCGTATACGAGTACAAGATTCCAGAATGCCTGCCAAGATTTCGCTTTTTTTTTCATTTTTGCGCTTGGAAAATCTAGCTCAAGATGGAGATTCTCGTAAAAAGCGTCGAAAAAACTTACATATTTATAGCGATTAAGATTTTGAATGAGCTGAGCAATATTGTCGGGTTAGTATTTTATTTTCATAAACATTGAATGAACTAGCGATTTTAATTTACAGCTGCCATCATTTTTTAATTTTTTTAAAAGAGAAGTTTTTCAAAAGAGGACTCACAATTGCAGGAGAAAAACGAGGATCTCGTTTATACGAGACAGGGCGAGAAAATTTTGATACCCCCTTTGTCTTACGCACCCTTATCGTAGAAGACTAATATTTTTGTTGCCTTTGATTGATACATGTAAAAAAGTTTCATGAATTGTAATTCTCTCATGAATGAAACGATCAATCGAGGACTCGCCCGTAGGGGAACTAATAGTCAATCGGAAAAAACGTGAATTCGCAACTGAAGGAGGTAGGTATAGAGAGAAGACAGGAAAAATCTATTTTTCATCGCTCTAACAAGGTGTGTAGGGCATCAGGGAGTTCGCCGCAGATGATCCGACGAAGGCGACCTCGGGATAGCTTCAGGCCTAATTTCCATATTTATCAGCTCGTCGCACCGAGAGCGAGGTCGCGAGAAAAATGGTCGCCGGCGCGTGCCACCGCAAAATTACCCGAGCAATAAGCCCCCGGTAATTGAATTCGCTAATTGAGCCCCCGGCCGTCGCTTCCCAAAGGCGCGCGCGCACCGCAACGGCAAAACGATAAATCGAGCCAGTTCCTCGAGCGAGCAAATCCCATGCTTCGAATTCATGCCGTATTTCTCTTTTGTCACATCCAGAGCGGGGAATAAAAACGTCTCTACAACTACCCTTGTCCGACGCTGTTTTTTACGGAGTTAATGCGGAATCGCGCGAAGGGTGAAAAAAATACGCGCTCCGCCTGCTAATAGCACTTCTGAAGCCCGCGAAACGGGTACTCAAAAGCTTTTGATTGCGCTCGTAAAAAAAAAACACAGTGGGAGAAGCGACTTTCGCGGAGAGGATAGGGGAAAAAATGCGGCGCCGCGCGTTTGACATCGGGCGCGGCCGGATTTGCCTGTCGCCAGTGTAAAACGCGTCGTAAAGGGAATCGAGCGGACAAAAACTGCGTCGACTTCAAGTGGCTTCTGTTGCGCGCGTGCGAACAAAACGGGGGGTCGGAGAAAAGGTAGAGGCGCGCGCGCGCGTACCCACCTTACCCAGTATGAGGGAAATTGCGAGGTGCAGCCCAAGGGTATCGGTGAGGAGGAATATCTTACATAAATGAGAGGTATGAATTTTAATTTATTCAAATGGAGAGCCACGGTAATTAAACGCTGAGCTGGGAGGAAAAAATATTTAAAAAAAAAGAAAGAAGGCAGCCGGACGCGGAAGAAAAACAAATTTTCTTCGCTTGCCTTCTTTTCCCCGAGAGAGATATTTTAACCCCGGTTTCTCCTTCTCATCTCCCGGCGTCTTTTCTTTTTTTTTCCTTCATCCTACGCCATTGCGATTTCTACTTCTGGCGTCTCCTCGGGTGGGACGCTGCTTCTTTTTTGCGCGCGCCATTGCGTTTTGTTTTTTAGACGCGCGAGCATTAAATTTTTAATTAGAAAAAGTAGTTCTAACGCTCGAAATGACATTTCGCCGGGAATGGATTTCCTCGAAGCTTCAGGGGATTAGCCGGAGTAAAGTCTTTTTTGAGACGCAGCAAAAGACGGATGAATTTCAAGTGGTTTTTGAAGAACATACCAGAGCAAATTTAATAATATTAACATAGTTAACTACACGGAGAATAATTCTCGATTAAAAATTGCAATAGTTAATTTTAATATTCACAAGTTGACATTGTCGGAAAAATTATAATAGTTTCTTGTAAAATTAACTATTGTTTCTTTCAAAATTTACATTGTACTATAGTTTTATTAAATTTGCCAAGAAACTGTTGCAATTTTTTATACAATGTCAATTTGTAAACACATTAAAATTGACTTTTAGTAAAGTTTTTATCCCCGTGTACAAGAGAATCTGAATTCCGGGTCACGGATGTTGTTAAAATTTTCAGTGTACTTATCTTATGTGAAAATATAAAAAAAAAGCCAAAATATTAGGGTCCAAAGCTCAAAATTTTCGACATCGTAGGTTCCTAAAGATATTTTTTTTAAACTTTAATTATTTGATAACTCAGCTTTCATAAAATCTGCACATTTCATCGATAAAGTAAACAAAAGCAGAGAAAAAGGCCAATAATTTGATGATTTGGTCTATACGTTAAAAATCTCTATTGCGTCAAATATAAAATAATTTAATATACGTTTATTTACCTCATATTCCTATTTAATTGAATATATAACTAAATCCTCTCAAATTATTGCTTTTTTACCTTTTGCATACTTTTTCGATGGAATTGTAAGTTTTGTGGGAGTAGACTTATCATCAAATAATGCAATATGAAATTTGAGAGAATAATAACTTGAAGGACGTAGTAGTCGAAAATTTTGAGCTCACTCTAATACTTTGACTTTCTTCATATTCTGTTGTAAGAAAGCCGAGCTCAAAGTTTCAACAAAATCCATAACCCGTACTTCTCATACCCTCCTAGTAAGTATTAACAAACTACATTTTAATTGCCCTTGCCTCGCATAATTTTCTTAACTGCCTTAACTTTTCCTTCTACTAAGAACGAAAAGAAGAGGAAATTTGAACGCTCGATCAAGAAAGCTCGGTAGCCTCTTACGAACAGTAAAAGAAAAAAAAAATTAACGGCGCCCAATAAAGCCGAATCGTACGACAATCGTTCCACTTAACGACATTCCGAAATTACGGCTCTCCTCCGGTGCTCTCGGTTGAGAGCGCGTCAGGCCCGCCCCCGGCGAGCTTCATCCGCAATTTGAGAGTGGCGTCTTATTTAGCTGAATTTCCTCACCCGCGGTGTGCACACAGAGATAGCGTGAGAGCAGGATAGATAGCGAGAGAGAGAGAAAGCTTTAGAGAGATAGAGAGAGAGAGAGAGAGAATGTGTGCATGAGAGAGAGAGAGAGAAAGAGAATGTGTGCATGAGAGAGAGAGAATGTGTGCATGAGAGAGAGAGAGAGAGAGAGAATGTGTGCATGAGAGAGAGAGAGAATGTGTGCATGAGAGAGAGAGAGAGAATGTGTGCATGAGAGAGAGAGGGAGAGTATGTGTGAGAATGAGAGTGAGAGATGGTATGTATAAGAATGAGTGAGAGAGTATGTGTGAGAATGAGAGTGAGAGAGAGTATGTGTGAGAATGAGAGTGAGAGAGAGTATGTGTGAGAATGAGTGAGAGAGTATGTGTGAGAATGAGAGTAAGAGAGAGAGAGAGAGAGAGAGAGAGAGAGAGAGAGAGAGAGAGAGAGAGAGAGAGAGAGAGAGAGAGA
>JAXIUT010000021.1:14831511-14843212 GCA_035586675.1 Eurytoma californica
AATTTTGAAATTAACATAACATGACATAAAATGACCTTAGGGACCTCAGTTTGGGTCCTTTTTATTAAAAATTTAATGTATTAAGATATTATTATAAAATGTTATTAATACTTATAATTTTATTTTTTTAGGTGATTTTATAAAAAAATTTCTGTTGATACATGACCCCCTTAAAAGAGATACAAATATACACAGCACGCGCGCGCGCACACACACATACACACACGCACGCACGCACGCACGCACACACGCACACACACACACACACGTACACGTACACGCACACGCACTCACACATACACGTACACACACGCACACATATGCACGCACGCTCACACACGCACGCACGCACGCACGCGCGCGCACACACGCACACACACACACACACACACACACGTACACGCACACGCACTCACACACATGCACGCACGCACACACACGCACACATGCATACAGACATTTTCAAAAACACATCATAATTTGATTCCAAACACCTCCAAACAAACTTCTACACGTTTTTAAAACGCAAAACAAATGTAAAATAAAAAAGCTAAATATAATAAAATACGACATTCTCAAATGGAAGCCACCGTAGAGAATGTGACATTAATAAAATATACTATTAATACCACATTACTAGTACATTAAAAAAAAATGTACTATTAATGAATGTAATAAAATTGAAATATAATTCAAATTCTAATAAAAAATATTAAAAATAGGAAGGTGCTGATTTCATTGCTGTTAGTTGGACAGTGACATTTTGTCTGCGCTGAAAAGGGTAAAGGGCTGCAATGATTCTAATTGACAATAACAAAAAATTACCGGGCATTTAATTTTAAAATTTAATTAGAAGTTTACAAATAGCAACGCGTATTTTTACTAAAAAAAGCTTCAAACAATGCAATTTAATAAAAAATGTGCAATAATAAAAAATTATCCGACATTTGAATTAAAAATTTAATTATAATAGTAAATTACAATTTAAAAAAAATAAAAAAAATAAAAATAATTGGACTGAAAAATAAAAAACTAAAGGGCAGGAATGTAGGAAGGAACAATATAAAAAATGTTAGTAATTCGGGGTATTGCATATATGCATATATCTATATACCTATAGATGGGTGATTATTTGAAAAAACTTAACATTCCTCTCAAAGATGTTTATCAAAAATTACACGCGTTTTTTAAAGAGAAAAGAAAGGTTGATTGCTGAAATAGAAAAATCACTCACAGATACAGCTGCTCATGAGCATCTGCATACGGAATTTTGCTATCAATGTGCTTTTTATTGCATCAAATATATTAATTCCCATTGGCGCTCACTATTTTCGTTAAAACGACTAGATCCTTGCCAAAAATAATTCAACGTATTTGCCTTATACCTGAAAAACTACAATTCTACATTTACATATGATTTATACTGAGTGTTCCGTTTAAGTAAGTTTATTGAAATAAACATTATCGACTGTATAACATGTCGAAAACAGCAATATTATACGAGTCATTTTGTATCAAAAAGGGAACCATCATTTTGGTGGGTATAAACAATTTACTTGAATATGCACAGAACGACTACGAAATTGGCACGGTAATTCGATTTATGCGCGCAATCAAATGTTAACCTATCTTTACCAAAGTTAGTTCAAAGTACTAAATAATTTATTACAATGAATTTTACTAGACTTTATTACTCAAATAAAATAAATTTTTCAATTATTGCACCTCATTCTCTAGTATTCCTTGAAGAACGCTAATTGCCTAAGCACAGGCCGGCACATTGAGCCCTCCCGCCCCTCGCGCTATACTTCACGCCATGTATACCTCTGACATGAATTTGTTACCTCTACCCTTGATTACATATTACCCCCTTTAAATCTTGATGACATTTAATGTAGTGCGAATGTAAAAATACCCCATGTTTGGCTTCGAAAACACCAACAAACGTAGAGAAAATTTTTTTCCAAGTTTCGATCTAGACACGTTTTTGTCTATATAACTTCCAAAAAATAATTTAGTTTTGCTCAAAAAAATTCTTGCTTATTCCCTTAATAAAGTTTAACATAAAGGGGCCTTTGTACTATTTTCAAAATTTACAGTTTCCGTAAAAACTATGAAAAAGTCGCAAAATGACACATATCCGAGATTAAAATGATTTTCTATATAGATATACACTAATGCTATTCGCGTTTACCAAATTTTTAGGGGTAAATTCCGATTCCCGATGATTCAAATGCATCTTTACTTCATTAAAAATGTATCCATTGCTTCTTTTTAATAAAATTAAAGCGAGGATTAGCCCAATACGTTCAAAATTTGTTGTCAAGGAGGTCATAAGCCGGCAGCTACATATTAGCGCGAAGGGTCAAAATTACTTCTCAAAAACCTTACCTCAGGTCTTTTACCCATGCTTTGTACTCATAGCAGCAGTTTTTTAGCAAAAAAAACCGTTTTTGAAAGCCTAAAACAGGAGCACTTTCAGAACGATGTTATTCTTACAGCGGTCGCCGGCACACTGAGCCTTCCGCCCCTGCCCCACGCTTACTTCACCCACCGACATCGTATTTATTACACCCTACAATTCATTAAATATTACCTTCTTTAAAATATGTTAACATATTTAATGTGTGATTGTAAAAATAATCGATTTTTTGCTTCAAAACCACGAACGAAAGTAAAAACGTTTTCGGTCAAAGTTCCGATTTTGCCAATAACTTGTAGAAAATTACTTATTTTTGCTCAAAAAACTTCCTGCATATTCTCTGAATAATGTTTAACATAAAAGGGCCTTTGTATTTTTCTTAAAATTTACCGTGTCCGAAATAAGCGATTGAAAAGTCCCAAAATGACACTGATCCGCTATTAAAATGATGTTTTATATAGATATACACTAAGGCTATTCGCGTTTACTTAGTTTTTAGGGATAAATTTCGACTCGTGATATCTCAAATACATCTTTACTATATTAAAAATGTATCTATTGCTTCTTTTCAATAAAATTGCAGCGTCGATTAACTCAATACATTCAAAATATATCATCAAGGAGGACATAAGCGGGTAGCTACATAGTACCGTGAAGGGTCAAATTTGCTTTTCAGAAACATTACCTCAGGTCATTTATCCATGTGCTGTACTTATTTAAGCAGCTTTTTAGCAAAAGAAATCGTTTTTCATATCCTAAAAAACGAGCACTTTCGCGACGATCCTACTCTTGCGGCGGTCGCCTGTACACTGAGCCCTCCCGCCTCTCACGCCCACCGACATCGTATTTATTACACCCTATAATTGATTATATATTACCTTATTCCAAAAATGATGACACATTTAATGTGTGATTGTAAAAATCATCGATTTTTGGCTTCAAAACCGCGAACGAAAGTAAAAACATTTTCGGTCAAAGTTTCGATCTAGACACGCTTTTGTCCATAACTTCTAGAAAATAACTTATTGTTGCTCAAAAAACTTCCTGCATATTCTCTGAATAATGTTTAACATAAAGGGGCCTTTTTATTATGTTTAAAATTTACCGTTTCCGAAATAAGCGATTGAAAAGTCCCAAAATGACACTGATCCGCTATTAAAATGATGTTTTATATAGATATACAAGTATACGAATATACGGTCATTCTCTTTTACACACATTTATACAATATATTTTTGATTTTAAAACAATAACCTATTAAGAATCAATCATAATAATTAATTATTCTTACTTAAATATGCACATAAAGGCTTTCTGATGTGGTATGGTAACATTCGACTTAAACATACAATTAAACGTTGACTTGTCTTTACCGTACCGTTCATCATATTAAATAACTAATTAAAATACACTTTACTAGACTACTATTACTTAAATTCAACAAAACTTTTCAATTTCTTCGCATTTGTGAACTAATAAGCACAGAACGGCTGCCTGAAATGGTACGGTATCATTCGATTTATGCACACAATTACTCTTTATAAATAACCCATTGCAATACACTTTACTAGACTAATATTACTTAAATAAAATAAAACTTTTCAATTGCTTGAGGTTCGTGAACAGAAGTGATGTCCTTCCTCCTCCACTGCTCGGAGGAGACTGAGTGCGCATTGCCTACAAGCGGCGCCCCGTAACCCTTTCATCCCCCCACCCCTCCGCGCCGCCGCCAAATTTCCTGGCCCAAATCCCCCACCTCACGCTCGCAATATTTTTCTTAAATAAAAAAACTTGAAATAATTTTTTATGTAATAAAATTATGTAAAATATGTAAAGAAATTAGGCGTACAAATGTATGCTATGTGAATGCAATACATACGTAGGGGAAAGCAGGGCATAGCGGGTCATGGGGCATTGTGAACCTTCGGGGCATAGTGGGCCACTCCATTAAATATGTTGCATTTGGCGTGAAAAATATTTATTAACAAGTTTCATTCAAATTAAAGCAGTTTGAAAGATTATCATTATTAAATTGCAATATTTCTATGTACTATTTAATTTGAATGAAACTAGTTAATAAACGTTTTTCACACCAAATCCAACATATTTCATTGGGTGGCCCACTATGCCCCGAAGATTCACATTGCCCCATGGCCCGCTATACCCTGTGTTCCCCTATGTATGTCGTTAAATTTGCTTTGTAACGTCTACATTCCTTTGATGCACACAGTTAACTGTTTAACCCAAAAATCAATAAAGTCAATAAAATATTGAGGGGTAAAATAAAATAATGATAATAAATAATATTTCTTTCTGAATAAAATTAATTAGGTTAATTGTATTACTATTAGACATTACCTTACATTATTTCTACAGTCAATTAAAAAGAAATATCTACATCGCTAGAAAGGAGCGTAAAGAAGCCTTGAAAGAAAAGTCGAGTGACAAGATAAACGCGAGCTTCTTACAAAAAGGGGGTAACTGGAGAGTCGTAGTCGTAGGAGGAAGCGAGTAATCCCGCTTGCACATACGATCTGGGTTGAAAGCGTGCATCCAATGCGTCGGCGTTGACTTCTTAATTGGCTCCGGCGCTCGCATAATTAGAATCTTAATTGTTCGATGGGTTCATTCCGAAGTTATGCGCATCGTGCAGTTACGCCGGGACAATTTGTCGAATGGCTCCGCGATGTTAATGCCGCCGGCGCATTGCGATTTAATTAAGCTCACCCCGGCTATTAACGATGTAATTTCTATTTACTGTTACAGGGGGAGCCGCGTTTCCGCGAGGCGCTCGCAACAAAAGTAACTGATCCGTCCTTCGGACGCCGGGGGAGTGTGCAAGGAAAGCGGATTGCTCAATCGGAGAACCGCGAGCGGGAAAGTGCCGGCGAACTGTTACCGCAATGATGCTCGCTGTTTATCTTGCCATTGTGATTTTCTTTTTTTTTTCTACGCTCTGAATACCTGATAGTTGATTACCGGAGGTACTGCGGCTCTTCGGTTACGTTAATGAGTTTACGGACATTTGCTTCCGAGTGCAAGATCAATTTAAAGCGGTAATTGAGAATCAATTTCTAAATGCGCACTGTAAAATAAAGTACGACTTATAAGGATTAAAAATTAATGACATTAAAAATTGTTTAACTTACCTCGAGTCAAAATACACTGCAGCTTGTAATATATGGGTGATGTAGTTTTCTTTAACACTTTTAAAAGGAATAGGGATAGTAAAAATTAAATAAAAAAATAAAATTTAAAATTGTAATAATTTAAATTATAATATTTAGATATTAAATATAAAAGCTCTTCTCTTCCCTCGAACTTCAACGCTCAATTTGCGAGCAACGAATGTATTACATAAAATTACAAAATTACACATACATTACAAAATTATACAAAGAAACATAAAGGAAAAAAGAAAAACAAAGTGTTTTTTTGCAGTCTTCCGCAAACTCATGCTCATTTTATTATTTCATTCGTCTTTCTCTATCCATTGTTAAAAAAGGAAAACAAGATCTAAAGATATATTAAATTTTCTCTTGCGGGTTAAAATACATTTTCGGTGAATACTTGCGACGACTTGTGCGCTTGCATTGCAAAGGAATTGTGTATATAAAATTGATCTCGAACAAACGCCACGGGGCTTTGACGGATGAGATTTGAAGTTACATGTCATGCAGAAGGCTCGAGATAGAATTTCACTAAATTAAGAGTAAAAAAAATGCGCTTGGAATGACGACGAAATTACTATACGCACCAACACTTTCTCGTTAGCTCGATACAAAGTTTTGCATTATTTATGCCATATTTTTTCGTTATAACTATTTTATTTACGAAAAATTATTAATAATGTAGTCCTAAATTGCATAGTGTGTATACATTTTTTATTCGGGAATTTTCAACAAAATTAAAGTCAGTTTAATCAAGCAAATTTTAGCAATTGAAAATATAAAGCATAAATAAACGAACGTCATCTATGAAGTAACAAAAAACGGTATAGACGTTTGATTTTTTTTCAAAACACTTTTATGTCTAAAGAGCTTTCGATCGCTGGTTACTTTGTTCCATTGAGGATTAGATAAACATTCATCGTCGACTTCGTGGAACGCAAGCGACTAAACTATTGTTCTTAACATGATTCTACACTTCCCGAGACCGCTGACTTGAATAATGTTTAATCTTCATCGGATTTTAAAACGCATTTACGATATGTACAATGAAAGATATTGTAAATGGATTTTTGTTTCTCTCCTATATAGATCTATATGATATAAATATACTCGGGATTCACATGTTGTGTTATATTTACTGTATACTTATTTAATAACTGCAAGCCTTTCCAGGAATTCTCCGAACCGCACCAAGACATTAAAAAGAAAAGTTCCACTATCCACACGTATGCACACGATTCTCGCTCTCTCGAAACAAAAATTAATTATCATTATTACATTTTGTTTAGGCTCTGGTAAAAAGTCTCTGACATAGCAAACCCTCTCACTTTCACTCTCTCTTTCTCGCATTCTCTCGCGCTTTCTTTCACGAACGTGCATGGAAAAAATATACATAGATACGCATTTTCACTTATGCGTGAAATATATATATATGTATATATATTTTTATAATTATATCGATGCTTGTATATATATCGGTCTTTTTCTTTTTTATATATATAATATATATATAAATTGTATCGACGACACAATAGTTTGAACTTTTAAGGGAGTGAAATAACACGAGTTTAGGTTTCGTATTTTCCTTTTAAGAATTACATAATCTCGCCAGTATTATTCGCCAGGATCAATTGTCTAACCGATGAAATACCCCAGGTATGATTTCGACCCTAGTTTGCGCTTTTTTTCCTTTCTCAGGACTCGGTTATTATCACGAACAACGACTAAAATATACGTTCTAACGCTATTTACACCAACTTACGGACTACAGATATCTTGCGAAAATGGGCTAGCCTAAAATTATATTATACAGGTTGCCGCCTCGTTCTCTTAATTCGACACTGAAATGATATTTAACATCTTTGGACTCGATTTTATTACACATTTTTGTTTCGTATATAGAATAATACGTCACGCGACGCGCGCCTCAGGCATCGCTAAACTATTTTTTTTTTTCTTAACTCCCGCCCGATTAAACCTCGGAAACGATTTAACTCGCAACGTACGAAAATCACTCGTCCAGTGTACTCTCCCTTTATCTTCCAGCAGCGGAGTGAAATTCACACATTTACATCAAAAAGTGCCCCTTCGTCCTCCGCGCGCTTTACAACCGAACGAGCGCTTACCCCCGCCGAAGAAGAACGAAAGCGGGACGTCGGCGATACACATTTAAAAAAAAATGAAAACAACGCGCAAATCTCATGAAAATTTACAACGAATTCGGTGTCGCTAATAAAAAAAGAAGAAAAGCACTCGAACGGAGCACACTTAAAAGAAGACGAATACTTGACTCGAATATACATGCTCGAATATACAAAAAAAAGGAGAAGAAAAGGATGAATCGGGAATCTCGAAAGATCCGAGGATACAATGGAAGTCCGTTCCCGTCGCACAGGACACGTCGCGGCGCAGCGCAGTGCCGTGGATTCGCCTACAGCGGCGCGTGGAATTTCACTCCATGGACGTGCGCGATCGCCTCTACAGGGGTGTCTGGTAGTTCCGGCGGGGTGCGCCGGGCACCGGCCGGACGGCGCGCGGTCCGCGCACCACGAACGACGAATGCAGCCGGTGGGGCTTGATCTCGCCGCCGATCGATGCCGAGCGCTGCTGGTGCTGATCCGGGCCCGCGCGGCCCGGAAGCAAGTCCTATACGGCCGACACTTGGGCGTCCTCGTCGTCTGCAAAGAGGGAAGAAGATTTCGTTAGCAAATTTTGTTCGATGCAGGACGCATGGATTGGATGGGGCTGCGCGAGCTCCTTTTACTTTCTTCGAGTAGATATATCGGCATCGTTGGTTTTTTTTTCGTTAAGCTTGGCAACGCTTAGAGGGAACTACTTTGGTGATTAGTCTTTTTTTTTAAGGGAGATTTCGAGGATTAGACGATAATTAATGAAAAGGTTAAAATCTAATCCTCGATTAATTTATTACCTTTTTTATTTATACCCATGATCGTTGTAAGGAAGAAACGTGAAAGTGTTATTTATTACAAAATTTAAGCAAAATGAGGAGCGGAAGTAGGTCGTTTTCAAAACTTTCACGTCCCTTCCGTTATGTGGTTATTAATGTTTACCTCGTTAATTGCTTAACCGAAATTTTTTCAAAATTATAATGCTATTATGAAATAAAATTGTATAAAAAATCATTAAAACCGTCTATTTGAGACTAATAAAATTAAAAAATTAAATAAAACCCTAATGAAGCACGCCGTGCTCATTGACAGTCTAATAGTTGTATAAATTATAAAAAAAACTTTAACATTTTCGTTAATGAATGCAAGATAAATTGATTGAAACTAACGGTTAGTCTAATGATATCGGTTTTCTATTTCAGAAAAATCTAAAATCATTCGAAGCTTGATTTAAGAAAAATGAAATTGTAGCCAGAAAGAAGATAAAAATGTTATTAATAATGCATTTAAGCTTTCGCTTTAAAATCGTAGTTCCTCTAGAGTAGCGTCGCAATATTAAAATTCTTTACATTTTTTTAGAGTTGCTTGCATTCAAGTTATCTTCTTCCATGCGAAAAAGCAACAGGTTGTGTATTTCATGCACCTATAAGTACTGTTTTTATTCACTTTGGGTATCTCCAAAGAAATGTAAAGAATAATTGTTAATTAAAAAAAATAGAATGTATGTTTTTTTATTCATTAAGCAGGATAGACGTGCGAAAAAAAAACGTCGCTATGAAAGCAAATTGGCATGAACAGCATTAAATGAAGGGATGTTGCAATATATAAAAAAAATGAATAACGAAAGTAAAGACATGACAATGAATGCAAGGTGTCAATGATTTTGATGATCATAAGCAAGCGAGCAAGTGCAATGGGGGTATATAATATGCGATAATTTGATTCTTCATGACTCTTCAGCGTTTCTCACATTAGGACTCATATTTAGACACATTTGCAGTTTCCTTTAGTGCTGAGTAAATATTAATATTGACAAAGTGCTTCGATATGTATTTTACTTTCTCTTTTCCTTCTGTATCGTTTCAAGTGTTAAAAGTACGTCACATAACATGTAAATATAAAACGCATTCACCGCACACCAATGGACATATTACATTCACGAGCTTATCTGTTTTTATTCACATTTTTTTTTACTTTTCTTTCACAGTGACACGAGCATCTAGTACACTATCAGTTAATCACATAACATTTTGGTGAATATCAGATCATAATTGTTTCGCACTGTCGCAAGCAAATTTACTTTTTTTGTGAGATTTGTATGTGTCTAAAAAAACTGTGTCTTATCATTTTGATTGTTATGCTGATACCTAAAGCTTTTGTGATGCGATTTATGTATATTTTTTGCGTGATTTGGTGATGGAGTTATTTATAATGTATGTTGTTATGGAACGTATTGACTGCTCTTGGTGAAAATGCGGATTTGAAAGATCTTAATGCAACCGAAAATCTACCCTGTAAAGCTGAATTAATGCAATTCGATATCTATAGTGATTCATTCTATGTTAAAAGTATTCAATTAATATAATTAATGGTATACTTTTGACTTAGAATATGTCACTATATGTTTTTACATCTACAAATTTACAGGATAAGGTTTATAATACACATTTAGAAAAAAAAGTCACTCAAAGACTAAGCAAAAACATCGACCTCCAAATTTTCATCAAGAGCAGGTCCCCGTGTAATGAGAAAAAAACAAAAAAGGAACCTGCGACAAGTGTGTCGTGAAATCGGGTCGCGCGCAATCGTCCGTCAGTGGATGAGCCCAGCAGCGGTCGTCGTCCCTTTAGGCGTCGTCGTCGTTGCACCGTCGTCATGAGTTAAAGTTCGTGTTTTTTTTTTCTCGTGAGCGTGTTAAAATGGTTCGTGAACCGCCGTTCGTTCTCTTTGTTTTCTTTCCGATGCTTCGAGGAATAAATGCACGGTCGCGATGAAAGAGAAAAAAAATGGGTCGTAAAGGTAGGTAGTAGTGGTCCGCCGGACGCGCGTTTCTATATACCATCTTCGTGATCGTTGCGGTAGGTGACTCCTTCGTGGCTGTGGGCGCGGCCGAGCCGGTGCAGCCGGGCCATTTGGGCGGCGATCTTGTAGTCCTGGGGCACGCGGCAATCGGGTCGCATCTGCCGGCCGGCACCGATGGGCGGCGGCAGCGGCGGCGGCGGCATACTGCTCATCCCAGCTCCACCTGAAAACCCTCGCCGATTCTCGTTCTCTGTGCCACTTGGTTTTTTTTTCTTTTTTTTTAGGGGGTGAGTAATTTCATTTTCCTCTCTCTTTTTTAAAGGGTGTGAGTAAGCGCCGGCCTGCGGATCGGAGATCCTGATGTTGCGGAGACCGTTGGAACCGATTCTGGACGATTGCCTTTATTTTTCAGTTTTTTAAATTCATTTTTCTTTTTCCTTTCAATTGAAGTTTTTTTCTGAAGCAGTTAATTTTTTAATGAAATACTTATCTAGGTACTACATTGACCTTTCGATAATCAAATGAATAAAAATTTATGGTTTATCTAAATTTTGATTAATCTATTTTTATTAACACAAATAAATAAAATCGTTGGCCCTAAGAGGCACTAGTACTTTTCAAATCTTCGAAAAAAAAATAATACTTCTATTTGTATTTAAGAAAAAAGTACGTGTAATACTAAATTGACTATTTAACTACTATTTAACTACTAAATATTTATACAGATTTCTTTGCTTCTAATTATTTTTACGCTTTTCTTTTATTACCTTAGTAAAATTGTTAGTAAAGTAAAATAAATCTCATTTTTAAATCTGAAATGTATTCGTTCTTATTAGGACCAACGAAATGAAAAGTCAATAAAAATTGCAGGTACAAAATTATTTCTTAAAAATTCAGGCTTATTCGTCCAGTATATCGGTATCTTGTACTGCTCGACAAAGTCATCGTTACGTCACTCTCTAAGCTAAGAAGTATAAAAAGAACCCCAACTGAAGCTCACCAACCAACTAAATAAGTATTGTATTCTTGGTTTTCAAGATTAAAAGCGAAACAGTTTGTCATAATTAACCATTGTCGTTTCCAACGTAGTAATAATACTAATAGTAGTAGTAGTAGTAGTAGTAGTAGATATAGTAGTTTAGTAGTAGAATCAGCAAAAATTCCAGCGTACATATTTC
>JAXIUT010000021.1:14843312-14857057 GCA_035586675.1 Eurytoma californica
CAGTTTGTCATAATTAACCATTGTCGTTTCCAACGTAGTAATAATACTAATAGTAGTAGTAGTAGTAGTAGTAGTAGTAGTAGATATAGTAGTTTAGTAGTAGAATCAGCAAAAATTCCAGCGTACATATTTCATACATGCACAAAAGCCACATTCTCACGCGATCACGTGCAAAAAGCATGCCAAACACTAAAAAAGAAAAAACAATGTACACAAAAGTCCATTACCAATTTACAAACATACAATGCAACATACAGCACAATTACGCCCAGTTCTCCTGTACAATCGTGATTATTGCAATGACGTGATTAGTGTGATTATACCTTTGTTACTGCACTTGGAGCCTTCTATTGCCAAAAAATTAAATAAAAATAACAAAAATTGCTAAGAATTACTATGTATTTAATGTTTTCAAAATTTTCTGCAATAATTACAGTTGTTTCTTGTAAAATAACTCGAAATTTCAGGAAATTTTATAATAAACTATCTCTGTTAAAAAAAGAATTCATGAAAATTTAAAAAAAAATTTAAATTTAATCATTTTTGAAATGGTAATCTTTGTACGAATTTTTACATTTCATTTTGATTAACTTTATATTAATAACGATAAAAGTTGATTAAAAACACTAAAATTTTAATTTTATAAATTATATTGTGAAATTAAAATTTTATCGTTTTTAATCGACTTCTATCGTTACTAATATAAAGTTAATCGTATTAATGAAATTTAAAACATAGTATTAAACTTATCATTTCAAACTTATTACATTTTAATGTTTTTCCTATGTAAACGTAAAAACTGATTTTCGGTAGAGATACTTCAATTTATCCTTCATTTTAAATCTGTAAAAGCATTAAAATACACTATTGTAGTAAACAGAACATTTCTCTCCGCGTACAGTAAAGTAAAATCGCAATACAAGCTCCAAAGTGCATCGTCCTTGAAAAAAAACCCAATGAAAACAAAACTCAGACGCTCGGACGAGAATGAGGGTGACACACAGGAGTGCGACGCGATTGGGTCTCCCGTCCGCGTCGCATACAAGGTGGTCGGTTAATCGTTCGACACACGGGGGTGGGGGGTGCCGGACAGGTGCGCACACTTGCGACTCACCGCTGTAGGGACACAGGGAGTGATGGCGTTGGCGGTGATGATGATGATGATGATAATGGCGTTCGCAATCGTTATCCCGGCGGTTGCTCTGGTGATGATTGGTAGACACGTGGTGCTGGTGGTTCGCGGGGAGAGGGGGCAGCACCGCCACCGCGTGCGGGAACGGCGGGGCCCCGACGCCTCGCGCGAAATTCCCTACCGGGCCTGCACCCACCATTCGAACGTTTTTTTTTTTTTTTTTTTTTGATATGTTGTGTTTTTTCTTAAATTCCTCTTTTTTTTAAGAGAATCGCGCGGAATCTTGCAGTTTTGTTTTGGGAGAGCGGTGTAGATTATTTAGGATCGAGAGAGAGATTTTTTTGTTCCCGTTTTGGATGTACACCGTGAGTTTTATTTTTCTTTTAGATTGCCTTTTTACAGAAGCTAGAGCGCCACGTTGAACTTTGTACATTTTATTGCAAACTTTGTGTCAATGTAAGTTACTGTTTCAACGAGGATAAAATATTTAACGGTAAAATATAAATTTGCAAACAAATATACAGAACGTGAAAAATTATTGTTGCTATTTTCAATATTTACAATAGAATTCTAGCTACTTTATTTATATATGTACACCAAAATGATTAAAAGTAATAAAAAATAAAACAGTGTTGTATCGCTATATATATTTTTTCTTAAAAAACTGATTAAAAAATTGTAAAATTGTATGAAAAAAATCACAGCTTTACAATACTGTATTATATGTTCACCAAACCAAAATATTTATGAGAAAATGTCACCAGCCTAGAGTTTGTCACTCACTAAATGTATTTAACTTTTGCAAAAATATCTATATTAAAACTTTTTAAAAATTGAATGCAAAGAAGAATATCAAACACCAGTCATATCAATATCAATGTGTATTTACATTATTAAAAAAAAAAACACCGAATAATAAATATTTACAATAAAAAAATTGAAACAAAATGTAATACTTGGAAAATTCTTCTTTACACAAGACAAATCTTTAACTTTTAAGGCTTTTCACTGAATAAACTAAAATTAGAGCAGTAAAATGCATTATCTATATATCAACATGACGGCTATAACTAATACCTCGTTAAAACCTTTTTGCTCGATTAAAAACAACAACCAACACGTACGGAAAATGAATATACGTAGCCACGACAATTAAAAAAGAAAGCCTTTCTACTTTAAAGCATGCTTTTATTGCCATAGCGCTACGTATGTATACTGGCGGACTATGAGACAAGAATAGCATCGCACGGAAATCTCCCATGAAAAATTTTAATAAATTACCATCGAGAAATGTAATTGAACCATTAATAATTGCGTATTTAACTGGGTAGGCATAAAAAATTATTGCATTTGAAATTTACTTTCTTTCAAAAACGCATTAAACTCTTTTGATCTACACCAGTTGTAATACTGTTCTTCGAAATACCAGAATTGTAACGTTAATTTAACACTTTTTTTAAAAATTTTAAATAAAAAACTAAGAAAAAAATAAAACAATTTCGGGAAGAAAAGACTCTTAAAAGTTTCAAAAAGTTTATTTTGAAGTTCAAAGATTGGCATTATCGAAAAAGTTGTAAGTTTCTTATAAATTTTACTAGGAATCTGATAAATTTTATTAAACTTCTTAGATTTGCAGTCAGTTTAAAAAAAAACTTTCAATTTTTCCGACAGTGTATTCTGTGTGAACATCTACTTACAGTATTAATGTTTAGTAAGACTATTGTCAAAGAACGTTTCAATTCTGACAATCAAAGAATTTTCAAACGAAAGAGAACGACAAAAGCAAACGTTCAAATTAGTTTTATAAAAAAAATAAATAAACAAAACGTTTTCATTTTAATAAATTTAATTGAAAAAAAAGAAAAGTGAACGAGTGGTTTCTTTAATCGCCCTCCTTCGCGAAAAAAAAGAGAGCGATAACCAAATAAGCATTCCTCGATCATTTGAAGATCTCTCTTTAGTACTTTAAAGTCCCAGTGCCGATGCCACACGGCCAGCCTCGACGAGGAGACAGAAGTTTTTAACACGCACACAGACAGAGTCGAGCTCTCTCCCTCCTTTGCTTTCGTGTCTTTTTTTTTGGCTTACGTACCTTGCATGGCAGAGTGCCTTCTCTGCGGAGGCGGTGGGCTGCCTCCTGCCTCGACGCTGCTCCCGCTGTGGCTGTCCAGTTGGGTACTGTGACCGCTGTCACTGCTCGTCACCGAACCTACACAAACACGACGCCCAACACGAACGTCTATCACTACTGTTCTTGCCGTCTTGTTGCTCTCGCTCTCGCTGTCTCTCTCTCTCTCTTTCTCTTTTTTTTTATCTCTTATCTCGCTCTCTTACTCTGTCTCCCCCTCTCAAACGTCAACTCTTTTCCCCCTCCCCCTCGCTCAATCTTTGATTTTAGGCGGCTTTCTCTACACGCCTATTTCCTTAACGCCTGGCCGTCAACGCGCCTCCCTTTCCCTTTTTACAATTTGATGCTCTCTCCTCGATTCGATTGGATTTTACTTTAATTATTTAACGCGGCTGGATCGCGAGGAATGTTACTTTTAAAAAGACGGTGAGATAGAATGAGTCGCTGGATGATCCAAGATTGTGAATGAAAGTATACCCTAGATTTAGAATAGGCGATGCTTAAGAAATTGATCTTTTTGTTTGATTAAATTTAATTTTGAAGTATGAAATGAGCGGCTAGTCTGTAAATAGATTAGTTATTATTTTATCGATGAAACGTTGGAAATACGATGAAAAGATATTTTAAAAATGTTTGAATATTTAATTTAAAATTAAGAAAATAAAACGACAATATTGAACTAAATTCATCTACTTGAAACTTAAAATAGAAATAAGATAATTAAATTTAACGTTTTATTATTTGTATACTGAAAGTTTATAGTTTTTTAGTAAAACATATGAGTTGAAAAACTATTGAAAGGGAATATAGCTTATTAAAACAAGAGTAGCATCCATTAAAAGCACTACGAATATTTAAATGGATCATCTGCAAAACATCCGTCACTAAGTATAAATATATAAAAATATTTATGTTATGTATTTTTAAGTGTAATTTTTATGATTTTCGTGTATAATATAGTTTCTCATTTGTTTCGTGATTTTAAAGCAAACTATTCTATATGCCAAAATACAGAAAGAAACTGCTCTACAAAAGCCAGTGTTTATATCATACATGATATCAATGTTTTAATCGACGTTTTACCATGAAACCTCCCTCACTTCCGAATCCCAATATTCTCCCGTGAGAAAAAAGGCAATAAATGCGTAATTCGACGATGAAACCAATGAAAATTTTCTCCGAGTGTAAACATCGCACATTGTATAAAAATGTGACGTGAATTCAGTATACTTGTAAAAAAAGCGCGAGCTTTCGGCGTAATACAAGAGAATATATAATGCGTGCGCGCGTGGTTTTTTTTAAAAAAAAAAAAAAGTACAACGAGAGGACATGAAAACACTCATGAGTAATAATTGCGTGACGGCTGTGCAGCGTGCAAAACAAAAGGGACCTTCTTCCTTCCTTTTCTCTTTCTCTCTCACGCACACGCGCATTCTCCAAAACCAGTCGTCCGCCTTCCCCTTTCAACTTCCTCTCCACGCACGCACACATTTTCTCAATCCCTCCTTCCCACTCTTTTCTCTCTCTCTTTCTCTGTTACTCTTTCTTTTTTTCGTTCGATCGTTTTTTCACGTATATTTGCGAAAAAACCATCAGAAAGTGTATCAAATAAAATTGAAAAAGACAGTAAATAAGAATAAAAGCGTATATAATTAATGTAAAAAAAGAGACAGTCATTCACTGACCACAAAGACGAGCAAAAATTTGATCTTAGATGGAAAATTCAAACTTTGTATCATGAATTTCAATAAAATTCTAACTTTCCATCTAGGAAGTAGTTGAGAAATATGAAATAAAAAGTGAGCAGTGAGCAGAAGAGAGAGAGAGCAAGAGAAAAACATACGATACATCTCTCTTCGTAAAAAAACGAAAGAAAGAAATAATAATGATCACAAGCACCGTTCTATATAATATATAATATAATATGCGAGAGAGACGACGACGACGAGGAATCCAAGAAGGGTATCGTACACCGACATAAGACTTACCACTGGTCAAGGTCTTCCTGAGGGGCTGCAGATTGCTCAGACTCGTGACACTGCTGCTCTCGGCGCTGAGGTCGACGGGAGGCGGCAGCCCCGAGGGCGTGTCACTGTGCGAGCGTTCGTGCATCGGCACACGGCTGCCAGAACCGACCCGCCGCGGCGCACCTGGGCTCGACTCGAGATTTGAGTGGAGCGCGAGTCCCGGCACCGGAAGCGGGGGCGCACAATGTTTCGGCTGATATGGCCGGGTTTTGTGCGGATCCGATAACGCCAACATTTTTCGCATTGCTTGTGGAGATGCGGCACCGAATTTCGTGCCTATGGAAGTTGTTTTAAAGTTAGTTTTGTGCTGATTAATGAACTTGTCTTTAAACTGAATGAATTGACATTTAAAGAGGAAATTGACGTTAAATAAGGGCTCGAATTAAGATAATAGTACCTTGTATACTCTTCCTTCCTTCGCTCGTGCTACTCGCACTACTCGTGGTTGAGAGAGTCGGCGACGGATGTCTCCTGCCGCGCGATCCACCGAGTGGTACAGCCGCGGCCATTGCCACGGCTCCAGCGTGTGGTTCACATTCAATTGACAACTGATGAAGCTTTTCCTCATCAGTTATGATCTTCATGTTACTCAGGTAAGCCTTGACGCGGCGGACCATCTGCGCTTCTTCGAACATTTTCTTTGGATTTGGCGCTGCTGCTGACTTCTTGCGCCTCTTTACTGTCGCTGTTTGCCCTCCTACAGAGTGTAAAAATTAGTAAACAATAGATTCACATTTTTTATAAAAGTAAAAAAAAATCATGCGAAATTCAAATTATAAATTCAAATATTTGGATCTGAATAACAATTACTTTTTCTAACACAAAAAAGTAAATAAGCAGCTATTGAATTAATACCTTGATTACCAGTAGTCATTTGATTTAACGCAACCATAGCCGAGCTAGGTGGCTGTCCTCCACGTTCTAATATGGTTGATAAGTCATAAGCAGACGAGCACATATTTGTTAAAGTACGAACTTCTTTAGCTATCATTCGGAGCTTTTCGAAGTTTACTAATCCTTCAACCTTTGAATCATTTCCGAGATGAATAAAGGTCAAATCTTTCTTAACTACAGGATAAAATGGAATCTGCCAGAAGAAAAAAGATGCGTTTTTAAAACCATCCAACATTATCTTCGGTGAAGAAGAATGAAACTTACGATTGGTGGTTGCGTTTGTTCACTGGCTACTAATTGTCGATACTTGCTCATGTTTCGACTGGGGTCCATGAGCTCTTGCAAATCGCTGAAGAGTCTCTGGTACTTGCTTGGCAATTTTTCCCATGATGCTCTGAGCCTGGAAACGGCGCCATGGCCCAAGCCCGAGATAATTGCAAACATCGAGTTGAAATTTTTGCATTCTTTGCATTGACCTGTACAAGGAATACACAATTAGCTTGAGAAAAGTGAAAGCAGGAGTTTCTTGCTCATTTAAAAAATACGTACGTGCTATTTTAATAAATTGTTTGATGATTTTACTTCGCCTCACGAGATTATGTTCTGAACACACTTCCGTCACTACCCAGAACATTTCTCTATTTACAAGTTCGGCGAACTGGCTCAGCATCGGGACGCCATATTTACTTTTCAGTTCGAAAAGATCGTCCACATATTCCGTAGATTCAATTTGTCTGGAAAGAAAATAAAAATAAAATTAGAAACTTTCATCTCTTAAATGATTAAAACTCATTACGAATGCCAGAGTCAATCTTACCTAAATATGCTGAAATCCTGAAGAGTTAGTTGAATGGCTACTTCGACAGCGTTCAGTTGTAAGAAGTGCACCTGAGACTCGCGCACCAGTTCGGGTGCCTGCTCGTCCGCCACGAGCGTCTCCGACACGCCGTTTGTTTTCAAGTAGTACCTCGAGTTCAGACCAATTCTCTCGGCGAGATTTTGCATCTGATCCGGCAACCTGCGCTGCTTAATCATGCCACCTTCGCCGACGCTCACTTCGGCAAGCGAGAAATTCGAACTGCTCTCGGTAATGCCAAATTCTTGAAGCGCGAGCATCACCACCTCATGAGCCGTTGTCTCTTTGTGCACGAGCAGGTACTTGCAAGTCTGGTCGGCTTTGTAAACCTTGAGCACGTGCTCAGGATACTCAGCAGCTCTCAGATCGTCGTAACAGTAAAGCGAGGTCAAATCAGGATTTGACTGTGAGTGATAAAGATTGGAAGTCTGTTGAGAAAGACCAGTGCCAGGAGGAGTGTGCGGCGGGCCTAGTGCATCATCTGCATGCACCCCATCACTGAAAAAACATATTTCTGTTAGTTTCTATTTGCAGAAAATAAAATTCGATTTTTTATTTAAATCTATCAGTGTGTTAAAAAGATATTTATACTAAATTTTACTATAAAAATAAGAAGAAAAAATGCAATTATATATTTCTAAGTGTGAAGTAATTTTTCAAAATATAGAAAAAAATATATCGAGAGTGAGATACTTACTTGATCATATTCTTTGGCAATATATTCATCATCTTAAGAGCTTTCTGAATCCTTTTTCTAGGTCCGAGTGTCATGAAGCCCTTGTGTTCCTTCTTAGCGTCTTTGCACGGAGACACGTTACTGCTGTCGGCTGGAATGAGAAGTGGCACTCCGCCAACCATTGGGTTGAGAGGATTAGCGGGTGTCAATGGATCTACGTGAGTCGACAACCTTATACGCGGGTCAGTCTGCAGTCTCGAAAGCATCTCAGGTTTATTTGGTCGACTTCGGGGTCGCGGTGAATTTTCTGGCATTTGTAACATCTCTTTAAACGCTGTAAATAATAAGCACTTATTAGTAAAGCAATCAACACTTTTATAATAAAGAAAAAGAAAATAAATTTTCAACTTTTTCGAAATTAAAATAAATACAAAATAATACTTATTTTAAAACTTTCACTACTATGTAAGCCACGTGCGTCATTTTTGTCTACTACTGCGATGATAGATACATGACTCATGTAATAACCACGTTTTTGTACATGACAAAAATTAAAATCAAATTTTTGCTCTATTAGGTCTAGTACATGTGTTAAAAGTACTTACATAAGAGATTGGATTTAACAGTGATACTGAGGTGGGTAGAGCCTCTGAGAATTTCCAAGGCTTTTGCGTGACTGACGTGCTCGAAGCTCTGTCCGTTGACCTCAAGAATCTGATCACCTCTTTTCAGTCCCACATCCTCTGCCTTCGACTTTTTCTCAACTTTAGAAATAAATATACCGAAATTTCTTTCGTAGCCACCCAAAATACTGAAGTGAAGAACCTCGTCTCTGCTTGGTCGCGTTAAAATGACGTTCCGCGTCCTCGCTTTAGCAGTGCACGCAATGTTCAATAATCTGTGGAAGTAAAATTAATTTAGTAAAACCGTAAAAATTTTTAACATCGTATTTTTAACATCGTATTTAAATTTTAGAATAATGTACCTCTGCTGTCCTTGCATCTTTTCCCTTTCCAGGCAGGTCTCGAACGCCTCCAGAAACTCCATCATGGCGGGGTCAGTTTCAAAGTCCGTGAAGTGATTGTTGACCCAGAGCAGAACGACCCGAGCCACCCGGTCCCTGACCTGCGACTGCTCGAACCACTCCAGCAGTTGCGTCGCGACGAACAGCGAGTTATCGAAGAAGGTCCGGTGCGTAAGCAGGAAGTCCTCGACGTACGTCGGGTCGGTAATACTGTTCTCTTCGATCAGCTGGAGCATCAGTCGATCGGGTGTACCTCGGATGACAACGTGACCACGACGCACTCCGCCATCCATGGAACCTCGCAACTCCGTCACGAGGATGACGCGGCCGTTCTCCTCGTGTCGCCTTGTGTTTTCCTCGCCCTGATGCTGAATCCTGTAGTAATCCGCCTGCGTGACGCACACGAACTGGCAGTCGTCGCACCTGAGTAAATACAAAGCACGAGATATGGCTACTATTTACCATAAATCATTTTTTACTGGTATTCTAAATTTAACAAGTTTTACTTTGCAATTTTGTATGAACTAATGCATTCTCTTCATACATTTTCTTTTTTTTTGAGCAATTAATGTAGGCAATTAAATCTTTTAGTAATTATAGACATTCAAAACTTACTTAGTCCTCATAATACCACGGTGCAAGAGTCTCTCCATAGTAGGCAAGATTCCAAAACTATCTCCTACATGCAGCTGTTCAATTTCTCCATTGTTGTACTCTACTTCCACTGTGCCATTGATAAGAACACTCCAGCTGTCTAATTCCTCCCCATCTGTAAGAACTACCATACCGGCACGTTCGACCACTGCAAATACCATGACTGCACATAACGCTCGTCTCACTGCCAATGTCATGTTTGTGAAGGCCTTCAAATGCTGTGTGAACTCCAAAAGAACCTCAATATCATCTTCTGTCCTCTCTACTGGATCTTTTTCTAGACATTCTCTGACTGTGTCTCGAACAGTCAAACTCTGTAAAATAATATTAAATATTGAACAACTTGTTTACATGAAAAAAATTAGGTTAAAAGGAACAAAATTTAAGTGTACATACATCCATACTCTCTGCGAGATCTTCCTCTTCATCGCTGTCCACTATGGATTCCACCAGTCCAGAGAGGTCCACCTCATCTGGATCTGCATCCAGAGAGCTCTGTACAGACGTCATTGTGTCTGACCCACTGTATGCCGAGCTGGTGTCACTGGAGTGGCTACTCCTGTTGGATTTCTGATACAGCTCAGGTCGGCCAGTGAGGCCCTGTGAAAACTGAAAAGAAAAAAATGTCTCATTAAAAAAAACAATAGATAATGAAAGTCTATGCTTAAATCCAACAAGTTTAATTAAACTTTTGATCAACAAGAGATTGCCTATTTAACTTTTGATCATCAGAGTTTATATTGCACATAAATTTTCATTTAAATAGCATTCAAAACTTGTTTGATTGCTTCTTCAATGCATTAGTAATTCTAACTGTTCTGGATTTATAGACCAATTTATTATTTTTATTCATAATAGTAATCATAAAATTAAGTTATTATTGCGCAATAAAAAAATTGTCTCATAGTTCTTTGAAAGGTTCATTACATAATTTCCTAATAATTATTTTTAAAAGGATTTCAATTTGAAAAGACAATTTTAAAACCAATAAAAACTCTTTTTCTAAGAATCAACAACAACCTTCGTTGAAGTTAATAATTTATAATTACTTGTGCTCCTACCATCTTTTCAAGTACTATTAAAAATTCTTCCTTGTCTAACAATGCAAAAAAAAGTCAACTACAGCTTAAAGAATCTGACCATGGGTTTGTCCTAGGCATCGTTTAGTGTGTATCGGAGCCTTTCATTCTCAATAAAAGCCTAAAGAGTCTTAACAACCGACTTCTTAGCAAATAACTTGTGCATCTTGTATGTACTTCATGTATTGAATACTAAATCTAAGGGGGCTCTAAATGAAGATAAAAAATTATCAACAAAACTTTTAAAATCTCAATTAGAAATGAAAACAAAAAGGCTCAGAGAACAATGCTACTAAGAAAATCAACAAGTGATGGAAGCAGTCAAAGTATGAATCAACAGCTCCAAACCGTTCCAACTGCAATTACATAAAATTTAACAATCCCAAGAAAAACAGACCCAAGTACCTCCAGTCAATGTCTAAATTCCGGTTTTTCTCCCTTTCACACTTGCCAAAAAAAAAACCCGGACATCGACAAAATCAAACGCACACCTCCACGCCGAAAAAAAAGAAACATCCATACGGTGCACATAACGCGCCCGTATGAAGCGTCTCGTTAAGTACCCGGGAAAATTAGATTTCCCAGGCATCTCGCTCGGCCGCGAGTCAGACGGAGCGAGAGAGAGGGATAGAGGCGGAGAGAGAAGGCTACACGGAGGCAGCGCGCACACAGAGCCGAGGCCAGCGTACGGAGAGGCCGATATAACGTAGCGCAGGAATGGGCGTGATTGTGGGGAGAGAGAGAGAGGAGAGGAGGCGCGCAGCGAGATTAGGTTAGGACTTTGAGCGCGACATGACATCACGCAGCGCCGTACGCCTTCCCCGCAGTTCCGAAACGTCAAAAAATCCTCGTCACCGACGCTTCCACGAAAACGAGGGGCCCGCTCGGCGGCCATGTAAAAAAAAATAAATTGAACCGATGCACGCGCACTCGCGTACGTGATATACGCACACCGCGAGCGACGCTCCTTCGCACACTCACTTGATACATGCCGCCGAAGGTATCCATCCTTAGGCGCGCTCCCACACTCCGCTCCGGCAGGCACCTGAGATGCTGCACACACACTCGCGCACTATCACAGAGGAGGACGGAGGGGGAAGGGGGGGGCGAGCAGCACAATAAACACTGCACTGTATGCACTAGGCACTGCGTACGCGATTAGGTAGGCAGAGCGAGGTGCTCGCGCCCTGGCGAGCTCAGCATCGTCCTCCGGGGGACGCCGACACAGCAGCGCGCTGGCAAAAAGGAAGAGACCGAGAGGCGGAACTCGCGGCGGCAGGGCTACAACGGAGTGCACACGACCGCGGGGCGAATTCCACTGGCGCGGCGCGAGCGCGCCGCTAAAGGCGCTCGAGTTGCCCCGCTCTCCCTCCCTCTCTCTCGCTCGCGCGGGATAAATAAGTCGGCGGAGCGCTGCCTGGCCTCTCTATCCCCCCGCCACGCCGGCATTATGCTCGCCGCGAGAGTTTTCGGTTGAGTGCCGAGCGGCGGGGGGAGAGAAGGACGGAGTGCAGCTGGGTGACGCGACTGTGGCGCGTCGGTGTGAGTGTGAGTGTGTCGGGCCAGTCGCTGGACGAGAGAGGGGGAGGGGGGATTGAGAAAGCGCAGAGGTGTCGACTGGAAAATGTGGGAATTTTCGGACCTTTTCTTCTGGGTCGGCTTTTTTTTTTATGGAGGTGGAGAAGGAAGTCGGTGGACAGTGACGCTTTTATTTTCGCCGCGGCGCCAGCTGATTTGCGGTGAATCGGACGCTAATTTTAGATGCGTTTCTTTTTAGAGAGTTTTAAAAACGTGCTCATCGATGTGTAGGAGAGAGCGATCATTTTTTGGGGGCTGCGCCGGTTTTTCCGGGGTGCAGGGCACTTGTTGATCGCGATGCAACTGATGTAAGAAAAACCCACGAAAATATAGTTTAGATTATAGTTGAATCATAACAAGTTTCGAATGGACGGATTTAAAATTGTTTAGCATTTTTTTAAAAGATACTTTGTAGAATGTAAATATGTTTAAATCGATTTAAGAACATTTATCATATTAAAATATATTTTTTTTTAAGAAACGTTGATATTTTAATATGACGATAGTATTTTAATACGGATTATATATTCAGAATTTTTTTTTCATTTTATTTATAAGATATGAATTCAAATTTATTATATTCTAATCATTTTTCAGGTTTTTTAACGTAATTTTAAGATCAGACAGCAATTATAATATTTTTTAGTAACTGCCTTTCTCGTAAAAAACATTGAAATATGTGTAGCTTTTTCCGCAACTGCATTTTTCAAGTGCATTTTTTCCAGAAATGTGAGTGTTTCGAGCCTTTTAGTCGAAAACAAAAAACACCCATATGCCTTTTCTTGCTGAAGACTAAACAATTTTTGTTTTTACTCTTTTCGAATGAATTTATTTTTTACGCTGCTGACATTTATTAATAATTATTTTTTATAGTGGGAAATCCCATTTTCATGACCTAAGCGTAAGATAAAAACGTATAGAAATACAGCAGATTTTATCAAATAAGTACGCATTTTCACCCTTATCCCTTTTTCATCCTTTTTTTCACATGCAGCTGTCATTTTTTTAGTCAATAATCCTTTAGCCAATAAATTCTTCTAGTAGTAGGTGAAAAGGAACCCATCAAAAGCTCCCAAAGCACAGCACCCAGTTATCTCAATTTCAATCGGCAAAAATGCAGTTATGCCCTTCTGCCGAGAAGTCACGTACCCACGTCCGCGGAGATAGGCGTGTTTGCGCTATAAATAGTGGAAGTGGAATTCCAGACTTCGCGGGTAACACAGTATCCCGGGCGAAAACAAACACCGATGAGTTCATTGAATGGCGGCCGTGAATTGGCGCGGGATAAGCGTTTTATAGACCGAAAAGAGAGAAGGTGGACGCCCCGTCACGGAGGCCGTATTCACGAACAATAAGAGCCGCGCAAAGTGCGGCGATAAATTACGCCGAGCAAACGCTTGTCAATAAAGACCCGACGCGCCGGTTTACCATCGCTTTCCCGTGCATTGTAAATCAAAATTTAAGCGCCGCCGCAGCAGTCACCATATACATATATACACTCGGCGGAAGTAGATTCTGATAGAGCTATTTAAAAAACTGCAACGCAGCACGAAAATTTGGAAGTTGGGAAATATGATGCTAGTGGCGATATTTTCTCATCTTTGCTGATGATTGTATCTATGATGCTGATTTTGAAGATGCGAAACTAACGCCACTAGCATCATATTTTCAAACCTCCAAATTTTCGTGCGGCGTTG
>JAXIUT010000021.1:14869951-14893736 GCA_035586675.1 Eurytoma californica
CAGAAATTATGGTCACAAAATATGGTCAATATTTAGTGACACGATCATCTATTATGGTGGATTTTCTACCAGGGTGGTTTATATTTATTTTAGAGATCAAATAAACAAGTGCTTAAATAATTTTTAGAAAATGTTTGATCAATCATACCGCATAGTTTTCTTAAAAAGATATAATAATTTAATATGTAAGTAAGAAGTAAAGTTGTTGTCAATTAAAAAATTATTTTTGTACATGTCAGTTGTTCATTTTCGGTCGCCATGATCGTCGCAGCGTTGAACGTAAAGAAAATAAATGGTCAAAACATCGTTAAAAAAGCGTTTTTTATTTTCGCTTTCGGTCGCCTATTCTGATTTAATCAGGAACAATGTAGATTCTAAAAATTACCAGGATATTACGCAAGTAATCGAGGTGGCGGAAAAATCTAAAAGAGGGGGGCAAGGCAGCTGATTGAAAGATCCTCGTTTTATCCGACGGTGAAAATATAAATAAAAGTATGCAGAGGGGACGACAGTTTCGTTTGGATTAACATGTCAAAAGTAATACGCGTCATAGGCTTTATATATAAATAACAAAAGGAGAAAATAAAAAAAAAAAAAGGAAACGATGACGGGCGCAGCGACACGTGCATTTCGTCGCCCGGAAAGTTCACAAAGAACAACCCATATACCCCCGCCGATATAAAAACTCGACTATCGGATGTGTGCCGCTACACGCGACGCGAAATGCTCACCCAGTCTCTGCGGTGTATATCGGCGAAAAAAAAAATTGGGCGAGCGTACGTAAGCTCCTTTTTCCCCCATTGTACTCGCTCTCGGAAATTCTTTCTCCTCTCAAAATGCAAAAGTGGACGGAGAAACCGTTTCAACGGAATATTCCGCGCTGGCAACGTTTTTCGTTAAATCCAGGGTAGTATTTTCGCGTGTTGCATCAGGTGATTCTAGGACTCGGCACCGGAGAGCAACACGGCGACTTTTATTACTTTTCTTTAGCGCGGCTTTCACGTAACGCCTTTTTTTTTTCCATCGAAGATAACCTGGTTACAATCTGTCTGAAAGGCGCAATTTATCTCCCAGTGTTTCGTAATCCATTTCCAAGCCGTACGTACCGGACAAATGTTTCATTCAAACGTTACGAGCCACAGTAAACTAATCCTTTACGTCAGCGCCGGTCATTCTCTTTCTCCTAGGCCCGGCGGAAAAACGGCATTGTAAAAAGACTCCCGAATCGACTGGCGAATTGGAAATCAGAAACTCAACACTTTCCCCCTCAGCTTGTTGAAGCTAGGCATGTTTTGCGCGTAAAATATTTTTGGCTTCACAGCATAACGATTTAGCTGACCAATTTTATCAAAAGATAAATTAGATGATTTTAATTGTAGATTCATATCTTACAAAACTGATATTTTGATCGAAAAACTAACAGGTCTTTTTTTTTTAAACGGATCAACAACACATGTCTTAATTTTAATAGGTGACTCATCTACTAACAGTACGTAAGACAGGTATCAGCTGTTATTTTTTCATGTAAAATCTGACATCTGTTAAATGAATTAACAGGTGCTATGTTTTGAGCCGTGCCTATGAAAAGAATTTACTAGTAAAAATTACTATGTGGTTTATGATTTATTTGGTAAAAATTACTGCACAGCAGTGTAAAAATAAAATTGTTTATGTTTTTGGTAAGTTTTACCAATTTCTGGGTGTAATTTTACAAAACAGGTCACTGGGTCCCAAGATAACTAGCTACACAATTAATTTTGTAAAAGAAAAAACATTTTCTCTTATACGGTACATATACGGTTAAATTTTGGTGCACAAACAAACATTAAAATTTAAACATCTCGAAATTATGAAAAATGCTGTTACGTCTGGAAACCACAGATACGTTTAATTATACTATTTCAGAAAAAAACTAATAGGATAAACTTATTAGAAGGTATTATAATATATTGCACCTAAAAAAACTAATGATTTTTAGGTCAAACTTTCTATTTGATTTCATAAAAATCTTGTTACAATTACATTAAATGATACTTATTAAAGCAGTGTTCATTTAATTCACAAATAAAGTATCTTCGAATAGGCAGTATAAACAATCCTTACACTATCTATTGAGTAATTCATCCTACACTCTAGTTCAGAGTAACTCATTTTTTTTCGTAATAGACTGATTTCTCAGGCTTATCACTCTTGCACTTTACAAGACCGTAAGTACACGCAGAGGTTCCCAAAGTCACTCTCACGCCCACATTTTCTCAATCCAACCTATATAAAAAAAGAAAGAAAAAAACGCATTCATCGCTCCATACAAAGTCAGATAAAACAATCGTGAATCGTGACTGTAACGCCGCTGCGCGCTCGACCGATTCCGCCTCCCCGGTCGATCCTCTCCGCCCGCGTGCACTGCCCATAAATCGCGGGCGCCGAATTAATAAACGCGCGCGCGACTCTCTTCATCCCGCCGCGCGGCCATTCATCGTCGCGCCGATAGTCCCACGCGCCGGGCAAGTGCAGCGCGCGCGCGAGCGACCTAAAGGAGCGAGGCCCGCGTGGGCGCAGCCCCCTACTTTCGCAGGCGTAACGGCCGAGGCGCGCGCGCGCGTGTGTAGGTCAGTTATACGAGTGCGCGCGGGCGGCGATCGCGATTTCGCGCGGCTTGTAAACTCGCCGCCGGTTCGCTGCAGAATTTACGGCAAGCGATAAAGACGCCGGTTTTACGGCGCGCCGGGGGTGCTGGAATCGGACCTGTGCACTTTCGGCGCCGATGGGTAGCTTTTGATGCGGCGGGGGTGGAGGAGCGTTGCGTGCGAACGAGCTTCGTTCGTTGCGACAACTGTGGCGTCAGCTCTTGACGTTGAGGGCGGAGGTGTTTTTTTTTTTCGCTGATGTATCTTAATTATTCGCGAAGTTTTTTTTTGCAGAAAATTTGTAATTTATTGCGAATGTTGATGAGATCTTTGAATATGAATAAGTGCAGATTCATTTAGAAAACTTATATCTCTTGTTTGTATATTTAGAGATTTTAAATGTGTTTTTTTTTAATAATAATTTCTGTTATAGGAATTGGCTATTTTTAGGTTATGACTTAAATGAACTGTTTTAGATAATAATTGACTATAAAACTGACCATTTTTTGTCATTGAATTATAAGTGGCCAGTCTATGTCTATAAGAATATCGTTTTATTTATTTGATGATTTCATCATAATAATTTTCGTAATAGATACGTATATACAATAACATTTCGATCCTTTTTTCATGATTAAATACAGTGCACCGTGAGAATATACATGCATTTGATTATCAAAACAAGGATCTCGCATAAATAAGATCTGTAACTTCATTCAAAGGTAAGTTCATTCGATTCATAATTTATAATAATAAACGATGAGAATTCGATCAAAATTAATATTACGATTGCTGCACTTGATTATAATATTAAAATAACTGTGAATATGAAGTTGCACTTATATTTAAGTCTAAAAAACTTCCGTAGTTCTAATTTCACGTAATCATGAAGTTTAAGAGTATAATAATAACTATACGCAATACTGTTAACTTAATTTCACAAGCGATTCCACGAAATCGCTATATAATTGTGTACTGGGAAAAATATTTTAGTAGCAAGAGGGAAAAAAATCCAAGTCACGAGTAAAAAGAGTGCCACTGTTTAAAAAAGACAATAAGGCAAGATTTTTTTTTATCAAGTAACAACGCCTGTCAGCGGCAGCGTGCGTTTCGAGCAAAATTAACACAAAAAAGGGGTAACGAGAAATAGACTTTTAATTCCCTCGTCAACAAACGAAAAAAAGGGTATTTTCGATTTAAATTTGTTCGGACGAGCGAACATTCAAGACAGAAAGCTGTTTTCCGTTATCCGCGCGAAATAAAAACGCACAATAACCACTCTAAAAAGGTTGCAAAGGCGCACCCACGCGAAAATTCATTAATAGCCGAAAAGAAAAGAAAAGACCTCAGCCCTAGAAGTATAGCGCGTACAGTACATTTCGCAACATCCCTTCGTTTCCACGGTGTATACCTCGAGGCGAGGAAAATCCAAGAGAGCCGAGATAGGTGCACGCGTACGGAAAAGAAAGAAAAAGGCGCTCTCGCGCGGGGCTTTCTCATGACTGGCGACGGCCGGCGGGAAAATGAAAAGGCGCGCGAAGTGGAGCTCGTTTTTCTCACCGGTCATCCTGAGTGACAGTGATGTCGGGGGGCGGCGGGGGCGGGGGCAGGGGGGCACCGTCCGTGGCATCCAGTTTGCCGGCTCTCCTTCCTCTCCTCTCCTCCCCCGCGTCCGTCGTCGTCGCCTCCTCCTCCTCGCCTGGCTGTCCTCGAGCCGCTGCTCTCCTCCCACGGAATCCGCGCTGCTGTGCTCGGCTTCCTCTCGTAGCGTCGTCGTCTCACTCCCTCATCGCAGAATCGCGACTCCTTTTTTTTTCTTCCCTCCCCCCCGCGGGAACCGGTCCGCCGCACGTGCCGCACCTGCAGCCCGGGCAGCGAAGAAAGCGGACTCGATTTTCACCTCGCGCGCGGAGTGAAAGCGCAGAAATTCTAGCCGCGATGTTTTCACCGCTGCCGGGACACCTCTGTGCGAGTGACTCAGCCCCGCCGATCCGCGATTCTCCCTTCACTGATACTATAGTGTCGCACCCGCGGAACCTACGTACTACACTTTTTTTTTCTATCCTTCGTACGGACTACTTAATTGAATAGATACTGCACTGGTTGCGTGTGTATATGTGTGTAATATACTTGGTGGGCACTAAGGAAACTAAACGCGCGGTGTGTGTTAAAATGCGACGGGGCGTCGAAGCCGCGGCAAGAGAGGCGAACGTCACCGGAGCGCTCGGCGCGCGTAACTGTGACTCGGCGCGTTCCTCTCTCCTGGGTGCCGCGCTCTCGAGAGCCTCCCCCCTCTCTCGACCGCCCGGCCGAGCCAGCCCGACCGGACTCTTACTACTGACGGTGCGCCTCTCTCTCTCTCTCCGTGTGCATGCGCGGTGAATGGAATTTTACGTACGCCGAGCTGGGTGTACGGGTCCGCGTGTCCGCGGAATCTTATTGCGCGCGTTTGTATCGCAGAGACTTGTCGGCTGAGTTTCTACTTAGTCTTGAGGGGTTGGCTCGTTTTAGGGGACGGATGGTTTTCTTTTTTTCTTTTTATCTGTCTCGGACGTCGGAGGAATGTTTCCAGGCAAATTCTTTCGCGGGGAGGTGCTCCCTTTAGGAAAAAATGATCGGAATTTATCGAGCTTTTGGAGGAGGTATAGTTGGGGTTTCCTTTTTTTTATTGAATAATTCGGAGTGATTGACAAAGTGGTGGTATTTCGACGAAAATTTTTTGTTGATTTTATGGGGATTTTTTTATTTTTTGAAACAGTTGAATGTAGTACTTAATCGTCAAAATTTGTTCAATTCAATCGACACATTTTTTAAATTTCATCGACACTTACCTTTTTATCTTTTTAAATCAATGTTTATTTACAAAGATACCGCAGGTTTAAATTGCGGTATATAGGTATATGCGATGTACGATGGTAATGTACGTTTATATTTGCGAAATCTTTGTTAATGTAAACGTTGAATTGAAAACAGATAAAATTGAATGAATCGATTATTTTATGGCATTCTATCTGATAGATATTTAATGAAATTTTTTATGTAAACAACCCAATTTTGATTTTTGCTTAATAAATTATTGCATAAATAATGAAATAACTATCATGAAACAAACTTTTCTGAAATCGAATAAAAAAACTTTTCTAGGTTACACGTTCAATTAACATAAATTAATCGACTTACATTGCCCCAATTAATCCATTAAGTAGAGGATTCGCTTGATTAATCCGAATAGCCTGAGTACAATTCGGCGTCTTCAATTTTACTTGATTAAAAATTCGTAATATAATTCAAGAAATGTTTTTCACTTAAGAAAATTTCATAGCACTATCTCATCGCGGTAATAACAAGATCCAGCGGCGAGTTACACATGAGAAAAATCCACATAACTTTAACGCGCCGTAATCATTGACCCCTATAACTTCCCTCATGAAAGTTCATAAAGAAATTTTTTTCACGTGCACCGGCCGCCTGACGAGTCTACATAAAAAAAAGGTTGCGATCGTCTTGATTATGTGAGATATTTTATTTGCATAATTGCGATGAGCTGCTTGTTGTGATCAACTCCGCTGATTGTGCGCGCGGAGCGTGAAAAATTGCGTCAGAGTCCAAACGCGTTTTAGCTGTCCACTCGTATATTTGAATATTGATAAGATTGCCCAACCCTGTTGTTTTGCCCGCTCATTCTGGTAATTCATTTACCCGTGTATTTCGAGATTTTTTTTAACGTTCAATGCTTTCTATTTTTGTAGCTGTACCTCCGATACCTACATTGTTTTAATTGAATGTCTTTTTATTTTCATTCGTTTATATTTTTCGTCAAATAAAGGATCACGCATAAACTTAAGGCAGGTATGTTTAACATCGTAATTACATGAAGGTACAAACTAACAAAATAATTAGACGCAACTACGATACTTAACGTATTTTAAGACATAAAAAAATGGACATCTTGAAATAATGAAACATTTTTTATACAGAACGTAGGTACACGTAAGTAGATCCATTTTTCTGATGGTCTCGGGTTTTACGGGCTTCCGGTGTGCCGCGCGGTCGAGCACACATCCAATCGCTCCCGGGGGAAACTGCCGCGGCACGTCTGAATGAAAAGAATCACGGGGGTGAGCTCTAGATATATAGCGCGTCCAAGTATTGTTGGAAAAATCTGCGCGATTTTAACCGCATTTTTTGGGATGGTGGGATAAGCACTGGATTAAGCGAAGAATTCCATTAGAGACTGGTTCGGTCTCTCTCTCTCTCTCTCTCTCTCTCTCTCTCTCTCTCTCTCTCTTCCTCTCTCCTTCTCTTTTTCTTTGTATCCTTTTCCTTCGATTTATCGAAAACTTACTGTTTTTTTTTTCTATAATGAAGTTAATTGTTTTTAATATGCTTATGAATTATTCATCGATTTAACAATTTATTATATTATGTTTCAAATTTATTTTCCTATTTGATATCTAATTTTACCTGACATTTTCGAATGAATTTCAAGGATAAGGCGGCTGAAAAAACTGGGAAGACTTTTAAAAAAGAGCAAATAAATTCTCAGGTCTGGTAATGAGTGGAGAGGAAGTATAATGACGTAATAAACAGCGAGGATCATTAAAACATTTTATATACATTCAGATATAAATCTACACCAAGTTGAAGAGAATTAATTAAATTTTATTGAATAATGCGAATTGTTTGAATACCGAATGACGTAAATTTCGTACCGCGAAGGGTCGAACAGCCACGCAAATCGCTAATACAAAGCTACGGCTAAAAGCGCGGGTGGTTTCGCAAACAACGAAAACTCCAAAAATAAAGCGCCTACACCCACGTGCGGGCGTCGTAACGCCAACTAATCTCTCGAAAAAGAGCGACTCCTCGTATAAACTCCGGCAAAAAACTATCCAATCCGGTCCGCTCTGCATCTGATCTAATCGGCAAAAAAATAGTCCGCGCGGTTAACCAAAAGCAGAAAAAAAATACGTAATACATTTTGTGTTCTAACGAAATCGCATCATGCATACGAGAAAAGGCGTTGCAAAAAAGTGCGTGGGGTGGAACTAAGGGGTAGAAGCTACAAATCTTAACGCACGTGTGGATAGAATTTTTAAATTAAAATTTATGTACAAAAGCTTAAAAATAGAGGACTACTTTGTAATTTAATTACTGACATACCTACTCGTAGCATCCTACCAGATAGAATGATTCGATAAAATTTTAGCCTCGTTTGAGATAAAGTGGCCTTTTTAGTAAAAATTCCCACAAACTTTGTAAACACTACTTTTGAGTATTCCAAGAATTTTTTCAATGACGGGTGGAACATTTTTTGTAAAAAGTTCACTAGATTCAAATATTACTAATGACATAATAATTTTTAACAACAAACGCAAACATTCGACACGGAAGTCCTTGGGGATGTTACTGCGTTATGATAAAATGTTATTCCAGCGTATGTGTAGGTAACTGCGTTTACCTCTATAAGGTTTACTTTATGTAATCAATCTGGGAAATAAATAAATAAATAAATTTTCACCGTACATAGGAAGCACAAGGGAAGGCTTCTAATCGCAAGAATGGGTTACAAAGTTACTACATAGGAAGTCCTATCTAGTGGTAAAACTAGTAATATAAAATGAACTTTTTTAAATTTTAGTGTACACATTTATTTATTTTGAACAAAAGCAAAAAAGAAAGAGATGCGACGTGCAGCTTAGAATCTAACGGAGCGCATCAGTTACGACGCGAATTTGAAAATTGGTCCCCGGTGCAACTAGCGCGCTATAAAAGGCGTAGCTCGAAAAAAGGAAGCTCGAAAACGCGAGGGGGAGAGAAAAGCTCGGAGGGAATAATTCGCGGTGTGCGGGCGATTGGAGGACGAGCCAGCGGCTCGCTCGCGTGTATACGTGTGCAGCGCGCGCGAGAGTCGCATAGCGATCGTCGCTCCGATACATCCCCCCACCGCGCGCCTCGTTCCATTCTTAAGCTTTTTCTGCACTGGGACGCTCCGCTTTGCGAGGACGCCGCTGGCAGTGACTATACGCTTTTTCCGCGCGTCGACGGCGAAAAAAACATTTTGCGCGCTCCTGCCTATATTGCGCGAGGCAATTACGATTCCTGCGCACATTTTTTTTCGTCGGCTGATGAGTGTAACTGGTATAACCGTGAAACTTAATATCGTTACCGGGCTGGGTATGTTTAAATTCGATTTTATTGGCATTCCCATTTGTAAACGTGCAGGACTGTTATCTCGAATTAGAAGAGGCACGTTTTAGCGTAAAATGTTCTACTTAGTCATTTTACGCAATAAAATTTTTTGCATATAAAGAAAGGGTTAAATCGCGTGTAACGACGATAGTAAAAGCAGTGCGGCGTACGCAAATGACTTCTAATGAAAAATGCCCGATGCGAAACGCATTATGAAATGAAGCATTTCATAATGAAGGACGTAAAAAAGTTATAAATTTTTGCAATACTATTACACGGGAGAATTCACGCTGCGATATTGAATGTTTGTATAAAACACGTGACCCGCACAATTTTATCTAATACCCCGTACCAACGCATCGCCGATTTAATTACCAAATCATCGCAATATTTCACCCAAGCTACATTTCGCCATCCATGCGCATAGGCTCGGATAAAATATCGCGATGAGTATTTTGTTAATTAAATCGAAGCCAACCACCGCCACCTTGCGAATCTCCGTCCGGAGATGGTAAATATCCCTCTACGACCGTCGCAATAAAAAAAATAATCCGCATACCTCGGGGTCACCCGAGCGGCGGCTAAAAAAAGACTAGAATCAAATCATCGCCCGATCCCGCACCTGCGCGCCTCGACAACATAAAGCGCGCTGCCGCTCGCCTTCGGCCGATAGGAAAAGCGCACCCCTCCCCCCCCCTCCCCCCGCGCGGAATGCACCTATCCGCTCTCCGGCGCGTGCATTTTCTCGGTGTCGTCATCCGCGCGCACCGCGTTTCCCTCTGCCTCTTTCTCACGCTCATTACGCGCTCCGTCTCGCTCGCGCGTAATCCCTTCACTCGGGGCAGGGCCGTAGCCGGCCGATCCCTGCGCCTCGTCCCCGAGGAAGTGCAGCGAGAGGAGACGGCTCTGAATATTGCATGCGACGGCGGGAGCGCCCGGCTGATTGCGAATTGGCTCCTTTGTTTTGAAATGCAGTCTCCCTCTCTCTCTCTCTCTCTCTCTGCGCTCCTCGAGGAGGTGTGTACTATTTTTGGACGTTCATTCACTTTCGAGTGCTCGTGGGGAGAGGCTTAGCAGCGGCGAATGAATGAATTAATCCTGATGTATTTTGTCGAGCTTCGATTTGTTGCCTTCTTTTTAGTCGAGGGGCGTCGTGAGTCATATAGAGGCTTTACCTTCTGAGAAATGATAATAAAAATATTAACTAATTTTTTTATTTAATTGAATGGAGTCGAGAACATTTTTATCAATATAATCGAAACTTTTTACTCTTCAAATTAATGTTTACTTACAAAGGCGGCGTAAGTTTAAATTGCTATGATTGAATGAATTAACCTTGATATATTTTGTCTACACTCGATTTATTTATTTTCTGAGGAATTTTTTAATTTAATCGACATTTATTTTTTTCTCTTTCAATTAATGTTCATTTACAAAATTACCACAAGTTTAAATTGCAATGAATTAATGAATTAATGAATTAATTCCGATATATTTTATCGATTTTCGATTTATCGCTTATTTTATTATACATTTTAGTCGAGAGACACCGTGAGTCTTATATGTGCTTTATCTCCTGAGGATTGATGGTAAAAAAAAACATTAAGGAAGGTTGAGTAGAAATTTTTTCGCAAGCTCAAGATTCAACCGAAGAAAAAAATTGAATAGAAAATGCCGAGGCCCTCGAACAAAAGAGACGCCCACAAATTTTCAGCTAATAACACATCCAAACCGATAAATCGATCAGAGTAAAAAAAAAAATTTAATTGACGTCACGCCACATGTAATCTCATCATAAATACAACGCCATTTAATTTTATCGCATAAAGCACATCCGAAAGAATCGAATCAAAATAGAGAATCGCCGACTGCACTCGGGACGGAGGGATAAAAAAAAAAAGGCGAGAATAGACTTCTGTACCTACCGTCGAAATCGGAAAAAAACAAAGCGTCATCACGCGCGATCGCCCTTACCACCGCCCACGCTCTCTCTCCCGAGAGTCCGCGGCGCGCTCACGCACACGCGATGCCGGTATTATCCCTGGCCGTCGTCATCTCTCGGCGTATGTGTATATCGGGCCGCTCGCGGCAGCCCGGCCAATTATCGAAAAGCGATAATCTGCCCTCGTCTCTCGCGTCGCCTCTCCTTTTTTTCCGCCGACGTTATTTGCTCGAAAAAAAAAATTATAGCGCGCGAGGCGCCGAGATTTCGCGGGGGTTCGATCGAGCGAAGGCTGCTGCGCAGCTACGTTGTGTATTAGAAGACGCGCGAGGTAGAGAGACGAGTGTCTAGTCACCGCTACGCGACCATCCGTGGTGCACACGTACGCGGTTGCTCTCGGGTTTTTGTGTGCATTGTGCGCTGGGCATATCGATTCCGCGCGATTTCAAAGGGATGAGGTCTTTTTCGGGGTTGCGAATTATTTTACTGGAGGACGATGATGATTTATCAATTTTTTTGTTTCTTTTTTGCAATTGTTGTTGTTGCAGTGGAATTTAAAAAAAAAAACAAATAATGTATGGATAATTATATTAAATAAAGTCCTAAATTTCATCAAAAATATTGTTTTATAATTATAGAAACTGTCTAAAATTGTAATTTATTTGACTTGCGTAGTCTTTCTGAGAAAGCGAGTAGTTGTTTATTACGCGAGAGAGCAAGAAGCATTTCACCTTGCTACGTCACATTACGCGACGCTCATTAGCGAATCCGCGAACGTTTTGGTACGCGTATGTATGTGAAGGTGCGAAACGGGGGTGAGCACACCTCGCGCGCTTGCCGGATGCTCGCTCTCTTGTCGTCCGACCGCTCTCCGAACAACATCTCCAACGACGCTACCAGCTCCAGCGACGCTACCCGCTATAGCTACAGCGCGATGCACCCGAGACGCGTGCAACTGTACGGACGAAATCACTTCAAGAAGATATAATAAATCAATCAATTAATTAAGTGATTTTTGGAGTCACGGATTATTTCTACCAGCGCCACGATCCCGATCCTCAACCCCAATTTGCAACATAAACTGCATTTAGTGATATTTGATAACAATGATTACAACTGTTCTGTTAATTTCGAACCCATTGAAAGTAATCGCATGACGATTAGTGGAGTGGACTCTCCACTAATCCACTACTCAGACACCTGCCACAAACGCGACACAGTAGACTAATATCGCTTGAAGAGCCAAAACTTATGCTCAGAGACAAATTTTGACATTTCCATCTAGCGGTGAGTAAAGGCAAGCCTGCCGACCACAGCGCATCCAAAGGCATCATTTTAAAATAAATTTTCATTCTGCATATTTTGATGATAAAATATATATTATCGTAATTACGATGACTTTTATTATAAAAAACTAGTCTCCGAAATAAAGCGAGAATAAAATTCTGATGTGTAATACACGAATAAAGACTGTCCTCTTATTACAAAATACAGTTTATTAATTAATGTTAATAATTTCTTTCTTAATTATCATTAAATTTTTAGATCATTATTCTCAGCTATAATTATCACTCATATGTAGTCAATTTTAAAAAAGAAATCGTGTACGGCTTCTCTGACTTTTTAAACATCTAAATATCTAGTTTTTACAAGTATACACATTTTTTTACGAAGAAGGAGAAAGTAACGCCAAAACTAGTTACAGTAGATAGTCATTTCCCTGTTTATGGGAACTTGCACATTTTTTTTCTCTTTTTGAAGCCATTTCAGGACTTTCTCACTCGTATCCCGGTATATCTGTATTCAACTTGGAATAAACGAGCGGCTCACCGTATTTGCCTGAATTATTAGCGGTGAGCCCGTGCACTCTATTATATTTATTTGATGGACGTTGAATAAGGGTCAGACGCATAATAAAGCGCAGCCTTTCTACGCATTTTCACAAAAAGTCTTTCCATTAAAAAGTAAATTTTTGTATTCTATTTTTTAAAAGACATTATGCTGTTTTTTTTATTTAAGTTCAAAAAAGAATAATATTGCTTTTGATGGTGAGTAACATTTTTTTCTTTAATTTTAATTTAAGTTCATTTAAATTCTAGTTTACATTAAAAATATGCAGTACCAACAGATTAAACATTTTCAAAATTTACAGAAGATTTGTATGTATATATTTCTTCATGGGAACAAAATCATAATAATGAGTAAATGTTAATTAAAAGTAGTAAAAGTTACGCAAAAAACGAAAATATTTGTTAAAGTTACACGTTTTTATAATATTTACTAAAAAAAGTAGTTGATTAATAATTTTCTATAAGTTTCAAATACACTCTTAAACTGAAAAAAGATTTTACAGTTAACTTTTCTATACAATATTTTCCCAGTGTATTTTCTAGTCTAAAATTGTATCTAAACATGTTTTGCAACAACCGGAATTAGTAATTAAACGAAACGTTGTAAAGGACTTAACGACGGTCCTTTTAATTTCCCCAATTACATAAATCAGTATAGAGACGCAGCAGTGCGTAATGCCAGCCCATGAAAAGGATAAAAAAAAAACAGAGAAGCCCACCCGTTGAAGTCAACGGCGCATCCGATGACGCTTACTTTCTAATTCCTCGCCGACATCGCGCAAACTCATCCGCCGCGTTCCTGTACTCCTCTACTATATATACGCATATAAAAGCTCTCCGCACGAAAATCACAGTAATAGAAACGGCGCCGCAGCCGCGCACCCGATGAGCCGCGCCGCGCGGGGAGATTATTATACGGACGAGTGGCGCGCGGCGCAATAAATTTTTACGGGAGGCGATTATAAAATCGCGGCGCCGCGGAAAAAGGGGACCACCTCGCGTCGTTACCGAGGCCTGCGCGGTAGCCCGGCGCTTTTTCGCTCGTAAAAGGAGCGCGCCGCGCATTCTTCGGCCGGGCGGAAAAATTCACGGCCAATTGAGGGGGGGCCCCGCGCGGCTCGCGCCGACGGATCAGGAAGTGCGTCGGACACTCCGAACGGAGTCCTCGCGTTTTTTTTCTCTCCGCAGGGGGATTTGCCGTTTCGCGACGGGGAAAAAGACGCGCCGGCACTATCGGGCGGTCGGGATGACTTGTGGTTTTTCCGCGCGCGGTTTATAGGCACTTGCAGCGAGGAATTTTTAACATTATTTCTGTGGTGCACTGTGTTTATGCGGTTAAATTTAAACTATTATTAAACGAAGCCGAAGCGGACGGTTTATATTTTTATGTTGTATCGGTGGTGTTTAATTATTTTTTTTATTAAGAATTTAAATAATTCATTTTTGTAGACAAAAATTGAAACTAACTATAAGTATTAATTTTCTCTGAACTGCGTGCATGCAGATTGCATTTAATCAAAACTATATCGATCTAATAAAAACTAAAATAGTCAAACATGGGATAAATTTAATTAATACACTGAGAGAATTTTTTCCGTAAAATATGTGGGCGATAATTCTCTAAAAAAAAGTGCAGTATTGATCGAAAGAACTCCGTGAATATTTTGTGCAATTAAAAATGTTGTAATTTTTCCGATAAAATGAATTAAAAAAAAACTAACTTATTTTACTTTAGAATGGGAGTAAAATTAGAAAATCCAAGATATTAACCTTATTAATTGAAGAGGTTTATAGTTTACCACGAAATTTACATGAAATATTTTTGCACTTTTTCAGAGTTACCCCTTACGTGTCGTTAATAACAATTTTATGAAAGAAACGTAATCTCTGAATGATTTATTGAAATGAAATTTATTTTTATTAATCATAATTTTTATATAAAAATTCGTAAAAACTACGAAGATTTTTGTAAACAACTTTCTCCGTAGTTTTTAAAATCCTCACGTAACAATCATTATCCCATAAAATTTTATTATCCTATGAAAAGAAACTTTTTAAATTTTAATAGCTTCATGACAATAGCAATTATTTGTAATCATTGACTTTACAAAACCGCTAATGAAAAATCGTTAAAACTTCACCATCCTCTTAATCAATTATACACACCCTGTAATAAAATAATCCATTTAAAAAAAAATAATAATTTACCCAGCAAATCGTATTACTCGATTATCTGCAAAAATCCCGCAGAAAACTCCCGCAGGAAAGGAAAGATAATCCGCCGCGAAAATCCGACAAAGTGAGCTCGGCTTCGGATGCCGGTGTGTGTGTGTGCGTAAGGGCCGCGGGGTCGCGGCGAGGCCGCGCTTATATCAATCCCAGATTTGCGATGCCGGGCGCACACGAGCTGAGTGTGTGCAGGCGCAGCGGATTTCAGCGCGGAAGATCAGGGCGGAGGCTGGCTCTGCGCGCTCCGAGGTCGGATCAAGCATTTACATCGAGTGCTGGCGGGGGAGGAAAGGCCTCTCTCGCGTGTGTATATGCGCGCGCGTAAGCGTCGATCCTCAGTCAAGGATTTTAAATCGCTCGCTCGGATCGAGGCGCCTCGGGAGAGGCTAGAAAAGCGTCTGAGGTTAAGTGAATTTTTTAAGGATATTCAATTTCGTGGAGGGGAATGCAGATATGTTCGATATTTTTTATGAATTATGTATCCTTTCCTTTTCTTCTTTTTGTAAATAGAGTATTTCAGTCTTTAGATAATAATTATCTGTGGTAAATATGTACATTTGACTTTATAGAGAATTAAATTTCTTATTTATATACATGACGATAAATAAAAGTCCTGCTAAAAATTGCAAGTTTTCAAATTTCTTGCAATTTTTATTTAAGAGACTAGCGTAATTTTGAAATATGCTAAACCATCATAATGCACTATTATATAGCTTTTAACAAAAGCTTTTTTCTTCGTATAAGCATCTATTAATGAATTTTATATGAAATTTTGTTAATGTTAAAATCGAAAAATAAGCGTATGCATATATTTCATTTTATAGTTTTACAATGGCCCTCGAAAATATTGATAGATTCGCCGAATCATCGTTATTGTATTGTTAGGTCATTAAATGCAGGGCTTACCTTGACCTGGGCAGGAACATAGAGCCATCGATGAAGACTGAACCTGAGAGCAGGATGTACCAACTGGTTGCCAGCTCCCCAGTGCTGCAATAAATACATTCGAATTTTACTGTTTTGATAACAAAACCTAATTCATGTTTCAATAAAATTTATTATGCTCTATATTTGCGTGGTGTGGCTGCAGGTTGTTTGGCAAGTAATTGAAGCTCACATTATGCAGGGGCCGTATGAATACTAAACGAGAAATTTTTGACCCACTTTCATTTAACATTGCACATTATTTAATCAATGTTTCTGCGGGATATTGAATTACTTTTCGGTATTAAATGAAAATTCCCTTGAACAAAAATTGTTGATGAAAATTGAAAAATTTCTTTTCATACACATTAAAGCTTTTTATCAGCATTGAAAAGTGTATTGAAATAAAAATTTTATAAGAGTAAATAAAAACGAAAATTACGGAAAAGTTTTTGAAAGATAACAGGATGAAATAATTATTATTAACGTTGAATATGCAATTAATTTATTTTATGTATCAGACTAATCAAATTTAACGAATTGCACTGCATGTCCAAGTTTTTTTAAAATAAAAAATAATTTATTTTTATGTATTTAAAATTTAAATATCAGAACATCGGAATAAGTTTAATGTGAAGTGTTAATAAAATGTTAATTTTAATTTAATTTCGAAGACTTTAAAACAAAACATTCAAAATATTTTAAAAAGATAATAAAATATATATCGTGTTTATTTAACTTTATAATTCTGTCTAAAATAAACCAGGTACAATATTTTATTCAGAGATAACTCTAAACATTTTAATCTGTCGACACAAATTAAGCATTTAATTCATCACTCTCCAAACCTTTCGTTTTAACAAATTTCCAAAATAATATATACACTTTTCTTTCCAAATTCATACCCCAGTTTACAATCATCACACAAATTTCCAATCAACGGCAAAAAATTTAAAATTCTTGTATTGTATATTTTCCAATCGACAGCTAACAAATTTAACGTAAACTCGGCTGCATCCTTCTCGGAACCAAATAAAAGAACAACGAGCGATGCATCTCCGCCACTGCTATTCAGTCACAGCGGGCATCGCGGAAATCGATAAACCAATGAAGGATCATATTCACATTTCACGAATCGATAGCGCCGCCGGCATTAATTACCGGGGCGTCGAGTTATTCCCGACTCCGTCGTCGCGCGCCTCCTCCACCCCTCTACGCGCGACGTGACGCCATCGGTCAGGAATTCGCGGGTGCGCGGTGCATTCCCGCGTTTCCGCGTAATGGGAGGAACGCGATCCGTTACTGCCGGAAGCCCGCGCGGTTTCTTGTCGATATGTAATATAGTCCGTTTCCTCTCGCGGCCTCTGGCCTTATAAAGCGGACCCGCTCCTCAGCAGCCGACTTCCGAGAAGACGACTCGCGCTTCCCTGAGTCACTTTTAAGGAATTCCCTTTTGCGCGCCGAGGCGTTTTTATTGTGCGAGGTGCATGCACTCGGGGCCCCGTCGACGGACGGGGAGAGCACAGAGGCGAGTGATAAGGTGGTTAGGATGGGCGCTGGACTCGCGGTGAGTAACGGGAGAGATGCATTTTTTGAGGTCTGCATCCGAGGAGCTAGCGCGACATCTCGAGTTTATCTAAGGTGGTGCGACTATTTGAAAAGCCTTAGTCGTGGTCGAACTTCGTACCACGCGATGTGGTATCTAGAATTTTATTTTATCGTATGTCGGTAAAAATGGTATCTGGCTCTACTAATCTTGCACGTCGGTAACTATGTTAGGCATAGTAATTTATAAATGGTAACTTGAATAATGCTCTTATCGTATTTTTAATTTAAATAGCGATAAAAAGAAGTAATTAAGTTTGCATATTAAAAATATCAATAATATTTGAGTGAATGCACCTTTGTACCAGTATAGAAAAGAATTTGATGCACCGACATGAGTCGGTAAGACAGAACTCTAGAGGCAAACGCGGATAAGTCACCAGTCTGACTATAGTCGGTATGCATCTACTTCGAATAACATCACTTGCGAGGGCCGGTATTTTAGCGCCGCACATTCATCAAACCACGTGTTCGTATGTTTTGATTACTACAACGTGTCTCTTTGTTTACTTACTGTCATGTAATTTTAAAGGTATTCGTTTTGTGTTTTGATACTTGGTTACTTAAGTAGTAATTAATTCTAGAAGTTAAATCTACTCCAATTGATTGATTATTTATTAAAGAAAAATATTAGATTTTAAGAATTATTTAAATAAATTTATACGTTGTTATACAAAAATATTGATTAATAATATCTTATGGATTGTGACAATCTCATTTTATCTTATTTTTTATACTAAAGTAATTACTTTATCAAAGTGAAATAGACTAATTAAAAGAAAAAGCAAATTCTTAGAACAATAAATTACAGGAAATGCATGAATGTTACGCGATTCGGAATAGAATATTATATTCCGTAATTGTGATACACGATATCTGGAAAATTTATGAAGATACAATTTTCTCATTTATCTACGATGTTAAAGTCGGTTATATAATTTGGTATAATCAGGATTGTCATGAGAATATTTGCGAAAAAAAAAATCAAATTATTACAATGTATTTGCGTAAGAGTTTCTTCCTGATCCTCGAGCATACGGTTAAACAATAATTGGCCGATTAAAATGCAATTTAATTTATTCCGATAATTAGTTTTTTAAGCACGAAGAAATCATTAAATTTATTTTTTCAGGAAGCAGCTGATATTTGGAGTACTTCTCAATGGAGCTCTGATATCAAGTTCTATATTAAGTGGTTACAGCTTTTACGAGATTAGTCGCGGCGTTACGACACTGCCGTAATCTCAAAGCATTTTGCTCTTGCGTTCAAGTGTACACACTTAAAAGCCTTTTTTCTACTGCTTTCCCAGTGATATCGTACTTTTTAATTAATTGCTCTCAAAAGCCAACTATCATATAGATAAAAAGAAGTACGTATCTATACTTTTACGTTAATACTACTTTTCATAATCTTTATTCATGAAGTTCAAGAGCATTTTTTTTAATTTTTTAAGCCTTTCAAGAAAATGCACCGAGTTGTTTAAATTTCCAGAACAAAGAGAATGAAAGATGCTAATGTACTCACTAGTAAAGCACGTGGTTTGCGTGATGACGCTCGTAGCGCACCGTCTTGCAGAGACCGCGAAGCACCGAGTCTCTGCAGGGTCGCAGCGCCTCCAGACCCAGCAGTCCATAGTAAATGAACTGGAGATCCTGAAAAAAAGAGAAAAGAAAAACATACAGTCGCAAGTAGTCCCGGGGGACGTTACCCGTCGTTTCGCAGCGTCAGCTCGTGTCATTCGTTTGTTTACACGCACTCCCACCTAATTGTCTCTCTCTTTCACTCTCTCTCTCTCTCTCTATTTACTAATGTTTAATTTTGAATGAAACCTTTTTTTTAATTACTTTTATCCATGCGATGAAAAAAGAAGACTGAAATATTGGAGTTTAAAAAAAAAGTTGTATTGCCGTTTTCAACGTGAACAAAAGTTGTTGCATCGCGTGTCGCGTAAGAATTAGTTTATAGTCTGTACTTAAATGCACCAGTTATTTAATGTACAACTCGCTCAAATTAACAGTTATTTCAAACTCCATTCTCTTTTATTCGTTACGATTTTATCGCAGCCTTGACGATTATTATATCCATTTCCTCGTTTATTGACAGTCTCGATTCATTTTTCAAAACCCTCGATTAATTCCAATTTTCAAAATCCGACTGAATATTCATATTTAGAATTCATATGGGGAAAAAAAATACTTTCAACATTCAACTATTTAGTATAGACAAAATTCATTAGTTTAATTAAAAATTCCGAAGGATTAAAAATATCTGCAATCTAATTAATCTGAAAAATCGAACAAAACATTTTTTGACTATTATAAAGCGGCTATGTGCGAGCATATTTGATTAAAATCTTTAATATCGTATACGTTTTTCATTATCCTGCTAATATTTTGTTGTTCACTCTGTAATACACTATTTTATTATTAAATATTTTAGTATAAAAAATTCAATTTTTTCATGTTTGCATTTTAATCAAAACTACAGTGTTATTCCTCTATTACCATTCCCTCCAGCCGATCGTACACACCTACTCGCTGAGTCACACCCTCGCATGCATCTAATAAACCTGCGCCGGCCTAACCCGCAAACGTCCCCCCCAAATCCCCGGATCCACGACGGACTACACCCCCGTCGGTGAACAGGCAAAAAAAAAAAAAAAAAAAAAAATACGAAGTCGAAGAAAGAGACGGACGCGGAGAGGCTGCGGAAGGAGTGGGAGGGCAGAGTGGGACGAGAGCGGCCGGCCGTCGTCGTCACGCGACGTCGCGTGCGAAAAGCACCGATCGAAAGCAAAGTGCAGCGGCGGCGGTTACAGGCGTAACGGACGGGGACTCCGGCCGTCGTCGACGAGTTTATTGTCGCAGACGGCCGTTCGGCCGGATGGGAATACTGCGATTTTTAATGAGGTTCTCAGGAGCTCTAGCTGGATGACGATACTTTCTCGAGGAGCTCGCGCTTGGACTTAGTCGCAGAGTACACTTGCAGGCGCTTCGCAGCTTTTATTTGCTTTTATTTTGACCGTGGCAGGAGTTATTGGACGATTCGGTAAATCGATGCTACGGGATGGTGGATTAATGTGGCCGTTGGTTCCTTTAGATAGATCATTGACTTGATTTATGTGACGTAATTCTGGTGGTAGAATTCTACCCTCTAAAGTTGGATTGGTAAAAGACTACTAAAATTAGTGGAAATTGATCCTCTAATCACTAAATAGTAGAGCTGCTTTTAAAAATTTTTAGTAATATTTTACTAATTTTAGTGGCTTTTTGCTAATTTTAGTGGCTTTTTACTAATTTTAGTGGCTTTTTACTAATTTAATTTTAGATAGTTGGACAAAAACGTTATTGTTAGTTTGATAAGTTTACTTTTAAGTTTACGTTTCGTATATAAAAAGTAAAGAAGTTATAATGGAAAGTACAAAATCAAATAAAAAAATTTTTTTATATAATTTATTATAGGAAAAAACTAAAAATCTATTCACCTATCAAAAGACTATACATTTGTCATCATCATTATGGTTATTGTCCATCAAATTTGAAACACTACTCTAATCGATTATCTCTTCTATAAACCGCGAATCCCACAAAGCAATATAGTCTAAAATAGAACTGAATCGCCAATGGTAGGTATTTCCCTGTCAAACTCTCCACAAAGAAAATTTTTTGAAAAATTAAAAATACAGTTAGGTCCTTACAGATATGCAAAGGATCATTTATTGTCATTTTAGTGACTACTTTTTCTTCTTCTTATTCTTAGAAAGAAAAGAACTGACAAAAGTATTTAAACAAAAATCAAAATTCACTATTTATTAAATTTAAGAAATTTCTTGCATTGGTCAAGTGGATAACTGAAAATCTAATGTTAGTTTTTATTCTACATTGAATCGTTTGAAGCGAAAATGAAATGATCCCTTCAAGTTTCAGAAGAATTGAAACTACTATTAGTAACTTTCAGTCATCGATTATGTTGGTCAATGCAACTTGTTAATTTTATTCTATACAATTATCAAGTTACTTTTAATTTAAAAAGGCACTATCCATTTAATATTGAATAAATAAAGAAATTAATGAACTCAAAATATAAACAAATAATCCACCGTCTAAAATTGAATTAGTGCAAAGCTGCTGCAATTAGTGATATTTTACTAACAATTGATCAAAACTACTAAAAAATAGTGGTAATTAATACACTCTCCACTAATTTTAGTGGTTTCCCGAAAGAACGAACGAACGAACATACAGATCTCTCCGTTTTTCGGGCACGCGAATAAATGCGTTCGCCGATAAAATCGGCCGTGGCGCGCGACCGTATCGCAGGCTCGCGCGAAAACCTCTTTGTTTTAGCTTGTCCAGATGCGTATCGGTAGCTCGAGCCGGCGCGCGCCACCGGACGACCTTGAGGTGGAGTCAAAGGGGGAGGAGGTGAGGATTCACGCGCGCGCCTCGGGCAGCGCACGGGAGGAAACTGGTCGCGCGTCTTACGAGTGGACACCTCGCCGTCTAAACCCGTCGGCGGGAGAAGACCTTGCGGTCCGACATATCGCGTGCTCGCCTCAAAAACCTTCGCTTTTTGGTTTCCGCTCGGGTGCGGAGGATGCTGCAGATTCTGAATTCACGGCGATGTGTTTTTTATGTGACCACGTGGTTGGTGTATAGGAAGAGCGCGCTTTCAAAGAAGTTTTTTTCTTTTTGCTTTTTTTATCTACAAAATGTAACGAGTTTACACTGGTAGAAAGAACTCGGAAATGAAAAGATATTTTAGTAATTAACTGGCTAGTAGCGGTTTTATGAAGAAAAATAGTTAGATACTGTAAGTCAAAAACTGGATTCACACAATCTAATCACTGACGATTTCTATCAGAGTTGTGAAAGGATTTTTTTAATTTACTTTTTTGTAATTAGGTTAAGTTTATACGGAAGAAGTGAAAAAACGATTTATAAAGACATAAAAGTGTAATTAAAAAATAATTTATCTTGATCACTAATTTTAATACTATTTTGAAGTTAAATATTTTATAGATTCTATTAAATTCGAGTAAAATTTGTTTAACTCTTTAATTACCAGATTAAGATTTTTTTTCTACATATGAAATCATTAAATTAAAACATTTTTGTAAAAACAATTATTTTTTATTTTTCTTTGATTTTCAGATGGCCTGAAATATTTTACTAGTAACATTTTGTAAATATAATCATATTATTTATTTTAGATTAGTAAAAATATTTATTATTTAAAAATATTAGATCATTTTTTCGAAATTTTATTTACACGTAACTCGAGTGACTAAAGGATTAATCACTCAGCATATAGCAACTCATAAAGATTAATTATACTATTTAATGACGATCCAGTGCTCATAAATTGTAGATTCACTTAAATGTCATTATTCTTCATGTCCACTTTTTATTCTTTTTTGTTACTCATAATATCCCCGCAAAATGCTGTAAAACCTTTAACAACTTATAAATAATTTCTATCATTCCTTCTTCAATAATCAATTGAACCAAGGAACAAAATGTGCTAAAAAGCACATCATTCGTATTAGTGAAACGGTGATTTCATCGGTCCGCGGTGATCCACGCTTCTTTTCTGTCGCACTGATCCAGCCTCGGGGTACAACGTCGTCGCGAGAAAGGAGCCGGGGGGATTTCGCTCGAGATCCCATTTAAAAAGGAAGACGTGGGATACGTAAGTAATTCCTCGTCAATCTGGATCACGCCACTGGGCAAGGAAACTTTCGCGCCGACGCTCTCCTTCCTTTCTCACGTCCTCCTGGGTCACCCCTCTGTTCTCTTTCCCTCGCTTACTTATCCTCTCTCTCTCTCTCTCTCTCTCCTCCCTTTTTTGCTCCTGGTGGACGTGGAAATTTTCATTTTACCGCGTCCCCGATCCTTCGAAAATTAAAATTTGTTCGGCCCTTCTTTTCTTTTTCCTCTAGCGGACACCGTGTGATGAATTGCCTCGGAGGAAGTAGGCGATTTGCTCTACATATATCGAACACAGTGTTCGCGGATTCGGAGCTAATTAAAGCCGCAGCTTCTGAATAAAATTGAGCGAGATTTGGAACAATTTTTTTTATCCAGGTATCTTGGGATCTTCGTGGATTGTGCCTCTTCGTTTAATATTCATCATTGATATTATCGGAAATCCATATTCGAAAAGTGCTTATTTCGATATCTTTAGAAAAGATAGAAATTATAATTACTTTTTTCCATACTTAGCCAACTCATTATAATACTAAAATTTAGATGACATGGTTAAATTAATAAAATTTGTTAGTTCTCCGTAGGTTTGAAAGTCAAGAGCAAATTCTTTTTCTGTTTTGTAAATCGCTTTAATTACACGGAGAAAAATGGTCAAGTAAAAATTACTATACTGTTTAGGAACGCAGGGACAGACTCGACCAACCAAAA
>JAXIUT010000021.1:14896769-14924451 GCA_035586675.1 Eurytoma californica
CGGCTAGATTAACTACTAGATGAACTTACTTTACTGGAAAGTTCACAATTGTTGGATTTTTTTCAACAAAAAAAGTGTTCTTTGTAAATCGCTGTAAAATAAAGATGTATTTAATGGTATAGAAGAGAGAGAAAAACTTAAATATAATTTTATTTAAACATTTATTACCTTGATATAAAGAATCAAAAAGGGTGGTAATTCCCTAATTTCGAATCTCTTCATGAAATTTTCTTTGTATGTTTTATACTCCTTCTCGCTTGTAGAATTAAATTTATTCAAAAGCGTGTACAAATTGACCTAAAAGTTAAAAATCTTGATTATGATATATATTTAATTAAATATTGAACTATCATCACTTTAAACACATATTTTTATTTACCTGTGGAATGATATTTTCAGTAAACTGATCCTTAAAAAGTGGAGGAGGTGGCAAATCACATGTCAAGTACAAAAATGGACTTTCAGTTACTGTCTCACCATATTCTACTGTATTTAAAAGTTCACTTCTTTGACTTTCTTCTAATTCAAGAGGTGGAATTTTTCTTGTATAAATTCTCATATGCCCTAAGAAGGTTTTGTAAATTATACTAGAATCTTTCTTTTTTGTCCCATTCAATGCTATGTGAAGGGCATTTAAAAACCAAGGAAGAAAATCTGCAGGATCACCTAAATAACAATTTCAAGGATTTATAATTTCATTTTTATTAAATGGATAATTAAATGAAAAATTTCACATTATTTGACATATAAGCTGAATTTGATGTCAAATACATACCTTGTTCTGTAAATTGAAACTTCTTTTTACTCCATAATACCACAGCCTGTAACATTTCATGAGGACTTACATGCGCTTTAAAATTACGAGGATTCCAGAGTTTCCTCATTAACTCCCCAAATCTTTGTACAAGAAGATACGAAGAATCTCCAGGTGGCCTCTTTACTTTAGAATAATTGCATTCCCTCAGAAAGTAATCACGAAGTGGAGTTACATGCGATAATGCCTGCAAAATATTAGAAGAATTAGTTGAAATAAATAAATATTTCAATTATAATGCAAAAGAATCAATATTGTTTACCTGTAATATTACATTGCAGTAGTCATTCGCCTTGATGTTGTTCATACCCACAATACCCGGAGAATACATTGAGCCATCAATAGCTCTAGAAAGTTTGTCATTTTTGTCTAAATGAGTGATCGATGTTCTATCGAATGTTGGATTAAGGACATACTTGATGTCATCCAGAGATGAATCTGTAGATAATAAGTAACAGATAAGTAAACTAAAATGAAATTAATAATCATTGATAGTAGTACAAGAAAGTTAAATCGTACCTATGATTTCATAATTGTCCGGAAGACAATAAAATTTCAATGTATGGAGATTTAAGAAAACGTGATGCCCTTCAGCAACACTGTGTGTATAAGCATGTGTATTTGTACCTCTGCCTTGGAAGTACTTGCCACACACCAAGCAAGCATAAACATTGATCCGAGAAAGTGAAACTGAGCATAGCTTTTCAAAATCAAAATCCAAGACTGTCCTGTTTATTGTGTCCAGATACGGACACAATCTTGGTGCAGATGTTTTTGAGCCTATGATATATGCTAAAAACACAATTTAATACATTAATACATTTTAAAGCTTAATGATTTACTGAAAATAATAAACGCAGCCCTAACCTCTAAAGACATAAACTCACATTTCACATTATCTGCGCATTTAACAGCATGTTTTACCGTCTTCAATACGTTTAAAAAAAATCAATATTTAAATAAAAAAGAGTACTTACTTTCTTCTTGTACGTGATCTAAATTTTCCTCGAGTTTTCTTTTTAATTTTCTGATTCCTGGCTTCTTAGTCGCCATCATTAACGCCAACTAAACGCTTTCCAACAGCAGATTACAGATCACGACGTGACCATCAGATTCACGGCATCAATATGGATGATGGATCTGCCGGACGTCACGGAAAATATGGCGCGATAGTCGAGCGCGGGCTTTATTTAAATTAACGTTAAACTCAAGGGTGAAAAAAAGCTTATGAAATAAACACGAAACGATTTTTGGGCTAAATGTGCGAGGACAGAGCTCGCCTTTTCCAAGATTAGACGGCTACTGTAACAGGCAACAAATTTTAGTTACAATTATTCGAAAGACCTACTAAAAATACGGGTTTCTCGCCAATTACCTGTGAGGGACATCAACGCGTTCGTTTCTGCTAAAAAAAATCCTATTTTATTTAACGCATTTTCTGTCCAAGTTTTAAGAGTATAGTTATCGTGAAAATTATTTCACACGCACTTTATTAAAAAAAATGATAAAAAAATTGTACCACCGCGGTGAAAGTGATATATTAAAGTAATTAAAATCAAGAAAATTAAACATCTAAAAAAATTCAATATTTAAATATTTGATGAATGAACCAGAGTTTTCAGTAAATGATTCTTGGATAACATATCGTCGAAGTTTAAGCAGGTATACAGACAGACGTGCCGCTCTCGGTGGGGATAATTAAATATCAGTAAACTGATGGTAAACTATCATCAAATTATAAAATACGAAGTTGAAAAGGAAAATACATGCTGAATAAAAAAGGACCACGCACACAATACATAGGATTTTAGGTACCCGTCAAATTGGTTCAAACCAATTTCACGGGTACCCAAAATCCTATGTATTGTGTGCGTGGTCCTTTTGATTTAGCATGAATTTTTGATAAACGCCTGGATGAATTCTATCTTATATGATCGCAAAATTAAAAAATTATTTTTTGATAGTTCACTTTTTATTCAATAATTGTTAAGGGCATTTTCATTTTGGGGGTTTGTTAGATAAATAGTGCGGACTGCCTCTACTGTCCTATCAAACACTTGCATCTCGTCTCGCGTTTCTCGCGCAACGCAATGCAATTCTTGGAATAAGAAATTTGAGCACACAAAGCGCGTTGAATTTTGTTAATTTGTAAAAGATAATTATGTAACTGTACTTACATTTATGCAATTATTTAATTTCTACATTTTTGACATCTATCAATTGCATTACTGTGTAATTATATAATCTGTTACAATCTATTAATGTTGATGCGTCAATATGAGTTTGCATTATCTATTATCCTAAAAAGAATAAAATAATTGAGTTTATTTTGTAAATTTAGTGATCTTAATAGCCAATTAAGAAAATTTTTGAAATATTCCAGTATATGATATTAATTGAAATTTTATGCAACGTTACAATAATTATCAATAATATTCATCATAACACGATTATTCCCAATTTATAATAAAGTCCATCGAACCGTTTACGTAAAAAATGCAACTGCGTTGCCACACCAAAACCTTTGATGTTACAAGCTCTTACATATGAAAAGTAAAATTACAATCATTTTTTTCGTACAAGATTTTTAGTACCGAGCATTGTTCCACGATTACGTATTTTATCTTATTTTTATTGAAAGTAAAAAAAAACACTACTATAGTAGTGTATAATTTTAATATAGCGTGATATTTACAAGTGTTTCTTTTAAAACAATTATAAGTGAGTAGGAGAGTACTAAAAATTTTCATAAATTTTCTTAATTGTCGATGAATTACAAGTATCACTTACCGTTAATAAACTCTTCTTTTCTAGCTTCACTTTACATATATATTGTATTGAAAAAAATAAAATAAAATAACAATCAACCTCTTTATGTATTTATATATATTGTTCCTTCTCTAAAGGTCAGATTTTACTTTTAATACCCTATGATTTTAATGAAAAGTAATGAAAATAGAAACGTTTGGGGAGGGATTTCGATTGTCACTGCAATAACATGGCAATGCTGCATTGATCTTATATCTGCAACAAGAATCTGTCAAATATTAATACTCCATAAAAATTATAATTTTAAAATAGTAAATTATTATGCTAAAAAATCTAATGATGAAAATGGGAGGGAGATACGCCAATTGTCGCTGAACAAACAAATCAGCAGTAACAAATCAGCGCTGAAAAGGGGCTACGCGGTAAGGGTCTATCAAATAAAAATATAACTCGGGGAGAGTTGCCGTCGGACACTCGCATGTGTCCCTCCGCAAGTACCCTCCGTACTCCGGAGTAACATACGTGCAGGTGCGATTTAATTTATTTAATAGATTCCCGCCCTGTTACACAAACTTTTAATTTCAAAGTAAAAAAATTCTAATTTTAATAATAAAATTAAAAATTATTCTAATTTTAGCTAATAATAATAAAAATAGGGAAGTGGAGAGAGGGAGATGTCATATAAATATGCTATACCAATTGTATGTTATACCAAAGCCATACTCTTGATGCTGGTGCTGGATCGTAGGGCAGTGACAATCTTACTGCTCTGAAAAGGCCGCAAGTTTGAATGCTTCTAAAACTACGTTAAACAATTCAAATTAAAAAGAAGCTAAATCTTGAACATTATTGAAATGCAAAAATTGAAACAATTAATTTAATTTCAAATTTAAAAAAAGCTATATCTTTAACATTATTGAAATGCAACAAACACTAATTAATCTATATAATTATTAAAGGGTGGATATAATCGAAGAAACAATATAAAAAAAAGTTAATAAATAAGGATTGCATATGCACTATAATTAATAAAAATAATTTTACTAAAAACTATTTACTAATATTAATATATGATAGTGAAAAAAAGGAAAAGAGGTTGATTGCTAATTGAAACAAAAAAGTACTCATAGACGCGGATTCCCTCGGTGTAGTCGACGGCAGCTTGGCCTCCATCGTCTTCTTCGGCACCTTGCATTGCTCGATGACCCCTGCGATAAACTCGCGGGTCGAGCAGGTGCAAGGTACATAGAAACAACATTGCGAATTCGCATGAGATACCTCATTGTTACTTAGTAGCAAAGGGTATCACATACATAATTCACATTGTGGTTTAACTATTTTCGTTGAAACATCTAGATCCTTTTTAAATTATATGGACGATTTTGTTGTTTTTCTGTAAAAATAAAACGATATTTTGTTATCACTCAATTATATACAAATTATTACCTTTTTAATATAAAATATTCCATAAAAAATGCGTATAAGTACATTCTAATTTTTAGTTTAAGTGTCAGAAACATATAGTTTATTGTTCCCATTGAGAAATTTGTAAATATGCATAATATGACAATTTTTATTTTTAAAAAATAATACTTTTTGCAACTACACGTGAAGAGCAATTGATATAAGTAAAAAGAGCATTTAAACACACTAATGTTAAGAAAATTTTAGTCTGAATAATTCAAATAATTTACTGCAACTAACCATATTACTATACATACTATATATATATATATCTATACTTTTTTTAATAAATGAAATTTTTGCTTTATCGATCTTACTCCTTAAGGGTAATTATCACTTGTTAATACAAAACAAGTTATTGATCTACCAGCGCAATAGTAAATAACTCTCTTTTAAAAAATTAAATTACATAAATAAAAATTGATACTATTTTATATAAATGATAAAGAAACAATATTACCCTATTTGGGGAAATTAAACATTAACAGTAATGAAATTCAAATGTAAGCCTTATAATAGGTAATATAATGAATTTACAATCACGGTTCTTATTTGAAAAATAAAGAACTGTTTCAAATAAATTTATTTACCTTTTACTTTAGCACCTTAGTCCCTGTCTTTTTTAATCAAAGGAGGATCTTTCCATCCACAATTGAATAGTTGGAATCAACTAAAGCATACACCAACCAATCTATAATAAAAAAGAATAATTAAAATAATGTTTAATTTAATTTAATGAATAAAAAGTTTATCAAATTTTATATACATTACTAATGTGTAAAAGCTTCACATGATCATAAAAATATGTAAAACATTGGAAAATTCAGTACACATAAAAAGAATTTTAATGATTGCACTACATTTTTAGAATTTAATTTTTCAATAAAAAATTGTTGCTTATTATATAACTTACTAATGAATAATTTCCCCAATGCTCACAAAAGAATATAAAACATTGTAGAATGTACAACACACGTAAAGATAACAATATGTAAAAATAAATTTATGCACTAACGATAATTAGAAAGCAGCACATGTACGTAATGTATTAATTTGAAAATTATATAATATTATTACAATAAATTTACCTTTTACTTAAGTCCTTGCTTGCAGCTGCTGTGTATTTAGTCAGGGTAAGTTTTGGATCCTTCTTTTGATTCGACTAAAAATATACAACAAGCTTAGATTTAGTTATCAAAATCAAGTGCAACTTTAGTTTTATATAATAGTTTTAAGTAATGTGTAAATAATATTAACCTGAAGGTTGATGAACCATATTTCTTCTTTCTCTGAAGTTTCAATAGTTTTCCTGCTATCTCTTTTAGTAGGTATAGTTCTTGATCTTTTATTTCAATTATAACTTCTGCCATTTTCGTATCATTATTATCCTGCTGAATTTTTCTCCACTGTTTTGATGTTTGGCTATATAATGTAGTTTTTGTTTGGTGCAGTCTTAGGAGCTGGTTCAAACTTTGTTTTCTCATCGTTAATTGTTCTTCCACTGTTAATCTCTTTTTTGCCAATTGGTTTCTGAAAAATTGTAAAATATAAGCAATGTTACTGATATATTTGTATGTAAAATAATTTATTTATTAGTTTTGGTATTTGTAGGGTATAATTTTTAGAAAAACTTTTTTTGTATTATATTATCAAATTTGCTTTTTCGGTATTCGCTTTTTTAAAATTTGTAGCTTTGTGAAAAACATAATAAATTAATATTTGTTTATTGAAGTAAATAAAATGTACAATGTGAATGTAAAAAAAAATGTTGGTACAATGGAACAAAAGGAAGCTTTTTAAGATGCATAGATGCATAAAATATTGTCTAATAATAAAATATTGTCATACTAATGTTGCTTTATAGATAGATTATATAGATGCGTACAATTAGATTATAGATGCATAAAATATTGGACTAATGTCGCTTTGATATTTGCATACAGAATTAAAATAAGCTTAAAATTTGTAAATATATCTTACATTTTTAATCAACTTTTTGCAAATGTATAATTTAAAAAAAATTATTGAAAATAGAAGGCACGAATGAATTTAATTTCTCTGATTGCAATTCGCACTTGTATTGAATATATATTTTTAGTACAGTCACACGAACACTTATGTCTCAAACGATATTCTTTAAACGATATTCAGTATTCGAAGGAGATTGGCAGAAACAATCCTGATGGAGGTCATCCAGTTTATACATTTAAGCAGTCCCTTAGTTATGTCACATGGGGACATCGAATACAAGAAATATCTTATTTTTGTATATCTATATACATATCACCATCGCTTATTGTGCATTATGCATAATAGATATACACAATAATGTATTTCTTATGTTCTGTGCCCTATAGTGCCTTGTACCTCTTTAGATGTCTGACCCCATATTTAACAGCCACCGGTGGAATATACTACACCCCTTCCCCGCGTACTCCATTTGACGCTAACGAACTTATATAGATAACTTATAGATAACGCGCTCGCTGTGAACATGTCGCGGGTCCCAAGAGAGAATTCCCAGAATTAGGGATGTAGCTCCAAAATACTCGCGATTCTTTTTCAGCACGCCTAATTGTTGACTATTTTGTTGTATTACATTCACAATATCTTGCAACTAGTGCACAAGAAAACGAACTTCGATGTGTACTGTCGGATTATGTCGAAGACAATTAAATGTAACATTTTTTTAGCCCAAATATGCTCACATACACTCTTCAGGAGGTTTACCCACATCTTATGTCCTATGTTTTTCAAATTCAGGGTAGGTTTTGGCAGAAATAATTGTACTGCATAGCCTCCTACTTGTGACTACTACGCCCATAAAGAGAAGCTACCCCTCCAACGGTTGCCGGTCGAATGCCCCCTTCTCCCGCGCCCGCCTCGAATGTGACGCAGGCTCCTATAGGCGCAAACTCCCGCGAGCACTACTCTCAGAATTTTTAACTGTGCCTGATTATTATTAGTCAATTTAGAACATTACGCAGACTATTGTTTGTTACTAATGCACAATAAAAATTGATAGGTAGTAAAAAGATGAAGTAAAATTCAAAATGGCGGCACTGATTACGATGTACTGTAACGTATCAAGTATCATCGCGGAATATTGCAATATTTTAGCATAAAAGGTCAAAAATACTTTACTGAATCCTTACTCGACGTCTTGTATCCATGATTTTTAATCGCTGATTGAATTCCGTTAGCAAAAAAACTCTGTTCTAGAACCTTCGGCGCGTACGCTTGTGCAGCGAAGCTACCCCTTCAACGGTCGCCGGTCGAATGCCCCCTCCCCCCGCGCCCGCCTTGAACATGTCGCGACTCGCGGGTCGCGAGATTCTGTTAAGACAAAACTCTTTGTTCTAGAACCTTCGGCGCGTATGACCCCCTGGTACACTTGCGCAGCGAAGCTTCCCCTTCAACGGTCACCGGTAGAATGATCCGCCCCTCGCGTTCGCCCTGAACATGTCACGGGCCGCGAGACCGAATTCCCGGAATTGAGGATTTGGCGCCAAAAAACACAGACACTTTTTTTACGGCGTTTAACTAATTATTAGTTAGTTTACAACAAGAAATGGATAATTTAATGCGAATAATGAATGATAAGACTTAAATTCATGTAAATTCGTGAGCCAGTAACTAAATTTCGATGCTCTCATAGCGGTCTGCATATAGTAATAAGTATCGCCATAGTGTGCATTTTTTTATCACAGAGTCAAAAAATATTTTTCTAAAACCTTACCCGACATCTTTTGTCCATGATTTCCAGTGTTTGGGGCAGATTTTACTAGAAATAAACGTATCGTGGAACCTCTCTTTCGCGCATTGGTAGCAGACAAAGCTTCCCCTTCAACGGTCACCGGTAGAATGATCCGCCCCTCGCGTTCGCCCTGAACATGTCACGGGCCGCGAGACCGAATTCCCGGAATTGAGGATTTGGCGCCAAAAAACACAGACACTTTTTTTACGGCGTTTAACTAATTATTAGTTAGTTTACAACAAGAAATGGATAATTTAATGCGAATAATGAATGATAAAACTTAAATTCATGTAAATTCGTGAGCCAGTAACTAAATTTCGATGCTCTCATAGCGGTCTGCACTCTGTAATAGGTATCGCCATAGTGTGCATTTTTTTATCACAGAGTCAAAAATTATTTTTCTAAAACCTTACCCGACATCTTTTGTCCATGATTTTCAGTGTTTGGGGCAGATTTTACTAGAAATAAACGTATCGTGGAACCTCTCTTTCGCGCATTGGTAGCGGACAAAGCTTCCCCTTCAACGGTCACCGGTAGAATGATCCGCCCCTCGCGTTCGCCCTGAACATGTCACGAATCTCGAGACTGAAGTTTTGGAATCGAGGTTTTAGCGCCAAAATACTCGGACACTTTTTTTTACCGTGCTTAACTAATTATTAGACAATTTACAACAATACACGGACAGTTGCAAATAATGTATAATAATGCACAAATTAAATTCGTACGCTAATATTTAATAGTTGCAGTTTCATTAATTTTATTTAGTTTAATTTGTAATCGTTAAGAATTGTTTTATTAAAAATTTGTATATTAAGGAATTATTTAAAAAACTAAATAATATTTAGTAAAATTACATGTTTGTTCTTGGAATTACTAATAAAAATATAAATTGTTTTTTTAAATCAATCCTAGCAATTGCTATTAATACTTTTAACGCTATTTTTAGATTTAAATTTTCTCTTATATATATATTTAAATTTCAATTGAATAAATACTTGTTCATATTTATTTATACAGAATAATTAAATTCATTTCTCTCAAAATAATAAAATAATTATGATTAATCATTATAAGCAGATGTGTATCTTGTAAATTCTGTACTTACATGTGTCCACAAGTGAAGTGAACATGAATCTTGTATATAGTTAATTGAAGTAAATGGCTAAATTCCGTTTCACTACAGATCTTCACCATGTCACAGCTGTGATATTGTTTTCCTAAGCTTTCATAATTTCATTAAATATAATCATGAAGTTGACCGGTATCAGGAATTTTCATAAATTCTGAAAAACATTTTAAACAATAAAATTGTTGTTTTTTATATTATAAATATGTAAAAATATTTATAACATGAATCATGTATACATTTCATTCTAGTGAAATTAATGCACGAAGTTTGTTTTGCAAATTAAAATTGTAAAAAGAATGTCACACAATTTTTAAGTCTGTTTTAATTTAAAATAAACAGTGAAGTAACACTAAAAATGATAACTAATAAAGAATAAAATATAATTTCCAAATCACAAATCTTTGAGCTTCTTTTATAATTACTATCGATTAAATGTTTAATTAACAACAAGTATGCATACTAATGTTTCAGTACTAAAGATAAAGTTTTATAGTATATTATATTCCTTCTTGATGCATGCTTAAAGCTCTTATGCGAAAGGAACACCAAGACACACCAAAGAGTACAATCCAAGTGTTACCTTCACACTAGTCTTACATTCCTTGGTGTGCCTCTATTCCTCCTTTCATGCAAGAATCCTTACAACGAATAAAAACCAGTAGAAAATCTGTGTTTACTGAGTTGTCCATTTCAAGGGCTGCATACTTGAAATGGAGAAGAACAAAAAAGCACATGTCACAGAGTTCCAAAAAATACATTATTTGCACATCTATGTATTACATCTTTTTGAATATCTATATATAAACTAACAAGTCCTTGTGCATTGTGCTTGTGCATTTCCTCTCCCCCCACACTACTGTTATATATAGCCACTTTATGTTTATTGAAAAGCCACTAAAGATGTAAAAAATCGCGAGAAATTAATCGATTGCCGAATCATATGTATGATTTAAGTGCAATACCATACATTATGTGACATTGGTATGCCTAACATTTATTAGCAAATATAAATTCATTAATATTTACATCAATCAATATTCTGTAATTAACTGCTATAAAAAATCCTTGCAACTCTCCTCATACAGTGTTAATATACCATCTCCATTTTCCTTTCACTAGAATTTTTATATCATATTTAAGAATAATAAACTACCTTCACAGTGAATTTTTAACAACACGCTTGCTGCTTTTCGTATTTGTCTTTACTTTTTTGCTATAAAACCTTGGTTGTTTTCTTCTTACTTGTTTTAAAAATGTTTTCTCTTGAATAGTCTTCCTTATAGCTGTCGTCTTAGTTTTCTTAGGACTATCTACAACTCCTTCATTTATTATAAACTTATCTTCTTCTTCCTTTTCCTTTTTAGTCATCAAAAGTTTTTTTCCAAATTTATTATATTGAAAATCAATTCCATAAATATACTGAGCTTCTTGAAACAATTTAATTTTTTTTAAATATTTATTTTGAGTTTATTATAAATAAAATTATTAAATATTTTGTACTCACTAAACTGTAAACATTTATTTTCATTTTCTTTCCTCGAAATCTCAGATTTACCAACATTGTCAACAATGAAATCTGCATCAAAGTCTTCATCATTCTCTTTGTCATTTTTTCTGCTTCTTTATCTTCATGGAATTTAATCCATTGCATCTTTTTGCATGGTAACATGGTTGACATATCATCGAATACTGCCAGATTCAGAACTCGGAATACTCTATTATGTATGTGCTTTACAATCTGAAAAATAAACTATTATTAACTTTAGTAACGTAAATGTATAAATATTTACAAAACAGTTTCCTTAAAAATTAATCACGAAAGAGTATATGTGTATTAACATTACATAACGTCATTAGAAAGTTCACAAAATACTACAAAGCATAACAGATAAAAATAATGCTAGTACATTAGAAGTTAGGTGACAATTTCTAAAAAGAACTTCAATTTTGGAATCCTAAAACTGCAGCCCTCCTCTCCTGAGTTGTACGCTCAACCGTCATCATTCGAGTACTAAGTATAAAGCTTTTCCTGGAGATCTCTCGAATAAATCAACGATAAAACAATAATAAGATGTAATTACTTTTTGATACACTAAATAGAGAAAGTGCAAATACTTCTTTTCTTCTATATTCATTTTATACAAAAATACGTCAATTTCAACACGTACGTATAATATTCAATTCGCGTAGAAAACCCAGCACTCGCTGCAACGACGTCATCGCAGCCAAGCAGCCAATAGGAAGCCTTGCATTGCCGTCGGTGAAAGCGAAAGCGAAGATGGCGGCCGCGAGAGAGACAGACGCATCTCGTCGGTCGGATAACCAAGAAAAGTCAGTGGGCGACTGGATCGGACACTGGAACGCACGGCGTCAGCGAGGAGAGTAGTGCACCCGGTGCGTTTTCCGCGCGTGTATCGCGTGCCCAACGTAAATACACACATTCGGCGAAACCGGGAGGACCACAGCAGCGGAGGAGAAGCTCGCATAATCCACGGCGCGATGCAACTCGGCGTCCCTTGGAGCTGGCGGTAGATCGCTGAATCTAGTGTCACAGGCGTGCATCGCTCAGTGCAGTCTTTGTTTTTCCGAAGATACGAGTTCGATTCTAGAGAAAGCTAGATGGATCTTGTGTACATACGCTGATTCGGGCACTTGTTGAAATTGGCTCTTCGACTGACGTGATGGCGAGATTTCTAAGGTATAGGGGTACATTGCTACTGAGGATTTTTTAAACGAAATTAACATTTGTCATGGACGTGTGGAGGATTACAATGAGTAATGTGTGTTTTCATGAATTTTAGATGAGGAGCGAGGTTCTTAAAGGAAGCATCATTTTTATTAATTAGTTTTTTTGTTGCTTTGTTAAAATGGCTGATTGCGAAGAGTTTGATTACTTGTGCCGATTGTGTGCCACAAAACTGGGAATTCTTATGGGATTGCCGATTTTCGAAGCTGGAGAACAATTGAGAAACATTGATAAGAAGATTGCGGCTTGTTTGCCTGTTCAGGTACTGTTTGAGAATATACGATAGAATGTTTTTTTATACTTGTGATATGGGTATTTCATAATTAAAATTACTTTTTAGATTTCAATGTCTGACCAGTTACCAAAAGTTATTTGCCAAGAGTGTGCTTTCAAAGTAGACGAGCTTTTCAGTTTCCGTGAAAAAGTTATGCAAACTGAGGTTATGTTTATGGAGATGCTCAAGACCATTGTCAAACAAGAAGTAGTTTCTTTAGAAAATGTTGGCCTAGGTGGTAGACTTACTGATGAGTTTGGAGGAATTCAAAATTCTGATATGACAAGGCATAATGTTCAAAATGGCATTCACTCTTTGCCTATAACAGATAACATTAGTCTTTCCGATAGGCAAGAAGACAATTCTCAGGAAAAAATTACTCAGGAAGAGGCTAACATCCAAGTTGCTGATTTCCATTTAGATGGAAATGATGTACAACTTGTCAATGAACAAATGCAAGAGGTATTAGCATTTATTTTGAATTTTATACTCTTCTATAATGGAATCCAATATATAATTTAAAATATTGATCAGGAAGAGGCTAACATCCAAGTTGCTGATTTCCATTTAGATGGAAATACTGTACAACTTGTCAATGAACAAATGCAAGAGGTATTAACATTTCTTTTGAATTTTATACTCTTCTATAATGGAATCCAATACATAATTTAAAATATTGATTAAATTAAACATATTTTTACACATGCTAATATAAATGTTTTTATTGAAAAATGAAAAATTTATTGAAAATATGTAAGAATGGAATAGATTTTTAAAATGGAAGTTCTGCAATGTGCCATCTTTAATTTCAATAATGGTAAGTTATTCAACAATACTCCTACTGTATTTGATAAAACAAATATATTAGAATAAAATTTCCCAATGATGGTTTATCCTTGCTCGCAAATTGTCTGTGACGACAAACTGGCCACTTCAGTTGAAGCCTGAGGCTCACTGGAATGCTGAGGGAACAATAAAATATAAAATATTAGAATTTAATTTAATTAATCAATAAATGTATTCTTTTATTAATGAATTGTTTTTCTTTTATTTTTTCAGAAACCACAATTAGTTTCATCAAAACTAATCAGGAGTATTACATTCAAATTATTGCTTAATAGACTGTCAACTAGTAAAACTTCTAAGAAGAATCTAAATTACTTTGGACAATTTTTTCAAAAGGTACAATATTAAAACTCTTTAAATTTTAATAGTAAAAAATTGCCCAATGATGGTTTATCCTTGCTCGCATAATTCTGTGACGACAAACTGGCCGCTCCAGTTGAAGCCTGCGGCTCGCTGGATCGCTGAGGGAAAATTACAGACTTCTAAAAATTTATAATTTTGTAAATTGCAATAAATTTAATACATTTATTTTCTTTTCAGGATCAGGATGCTGGTGATTGATTAGAATTTGGGGTTTCAAATCAATATTATCTTGAATAAAGATTGAAACGACAGTTACATTATAAAATGCAAGGTAATAAAATTTAAATTAAAACAAAAATTGTATTGTAAGATTATTTTATATTTTTTTCTAATAATGATTTCTTTATTTAGGATAATTAGAATTCAACTCTAATTGTTTCTTAAACTACATCCGCAATATCTTCAGAATACTTACCTGTCAGTAAATACATTTGACTCAAATGTTTCTTAACTTGGTGTATTGGATTCCATAACAGAAATAAATGTGTATAATATCTACTCTTCAAAGAATTAAATATGTTAAGATTTCAACTATTTTTTCGAAGGTATCAAATCAAGAGATAGAAATGCATCTGGATGGCAAGATCTCTGTGGAGAATCTAGCAGTGAGCGGCCACTTGGGCCCACTGGACATAAACTACGTGACGTCGATTGGCGCAGAGGACCACGAGAATAAGCAGATGGTACAGTACAGCAACGACGTAAAGTTCGAGTCGGTGACGTCGAAGGATCTGCAGGACAGGCTGAATGGCGATTCGAGCCAGCAAAGGAGTTTCGACTCATCGCGAGCAGCCAGCGACCTCGACGACGACTCGATAAGCGTGAACGACTCGTCCGCCCACTCGCTTTCGCTACCGTCTACGAGCCTGGTCGACGGTTCGGAACAAGGCGACGGCTTCATGGTCCAGTACACGAAGAGCGCGAAAATGGCGCTACTCGAAAGCGCGCTCAGCAATCCGACCGTCGATGAAACCGAAACGAACTGGTAAAATTTAATTTTATTAAGTAAACGAATTGACAAAAATTAACTCAATCAAGAGAAGGTTCAATATTTTTACGAAAAAGTTCCATTTTATTTTTGCCAAAATTTTCTCTAAATTATTAAAAAGTTCGTAAAAAGTGTCATTTTTAGTGTAAAAATAGTTTTGAATTCAAAATTTGTATGAACACTAACCAAATTTAGAATCGCAGTATAATTTTTTTATTAAATTAAAAACGTGTATTATTCTTTGAAGCATCTGAGAAGTACTGCAGTTTTCGTTACGTCAATTATGTCAACCTGTTGTGAAACTTGTGCTAAAAATTATTTGTTTTTATTTAGGTACGTCTGCCCGTTTTGCAACGAAGCCGCATCGGAGCCGAACAATCTTGCGGTGCATTACGAGCAACACTTTTGCTGCTGTGCCAAATGTGGACTGTTCTTCACGAGTATCGATATGCTGAATCTTCACTCCCAAGAGTGCCTCGAACAAAAAATAGACGTCGACGAGCTGAAAAATTTCAACGGCACGCCTGAGGTGCAACAGGCGCCGACCGAAAAGAAGTCTGGCACTCGGGCCAAGTGGACGCCGAAAGTTTGCACAGAGTGCGGTAAACAATTCCGCACGAATTATAAACTTCAGGTATGAAATTTAAAGAGGAAATGCAATCTTTTAAGATTAATTTTGAACTATTTATCTTCAAATAACAAATAAAATCTTTCTAAAGTCTGTAACGAAAAGTAACAATTCTCCCGATGATGGTTTATCCTTGCTCGCAAATTGTCCATGACGACAACCTGGCCGCTCCAGCTGAAGCCTGCGGCTCGCTGGATCGCTGAGGGAATAATCTAAATATTAAAAAATTTAAAACAAAAATTTACAACGCTGATTTTTCGCAAATTCTGCAACGAAAAAATAAAATTTTTAGGAGCACATGCGTCAACATACGGGAGAAAAACCATTCCAGTGCGTGATCTGCCAGAAGCCGTTCCGAAGTAAAATTGGACTGGCTCAGCACACGGCTACCCACACGGGGCAGTTCGACTTCAGCTGCTCGACCTGCGGCAAGGGCTTTCAGTGTAAGAGCTACCTCATCGTCCATCAGCGCGTTCACTCGAACGTCAAACCCTACTCGTGCACCAAATGCAATCAGAACTTCAAGACCAAACAATCCCTCCTGGACCATGAGAATCGGCACATGGGAGTCAAGCCGTACACGTGCGATGTGTGCGGCAGAGCTTTCATCACTAAGGGTCTGTGCAAAAGTCATCAGAAGGTACACTCGGGTATGGATAACAGACAGTATCCTTGTGCCGTTTGCAACAAGTTGTTTGTTAGCAAGAGCTACCTCAATACCCACCTGCGAATACATACTGGAGAAAAGCCGTATTTGTGCGAGGTAATATTAAATTTTTTTTAATATTTTAAAGATAACTTCGTGGTTGATAATTATTTTCTGATGTCCAACTTTAAATTCTTGATAATTTTACGATTTTAAAGTATTTTATTAACTTTGATTATATAAAATTGAAAATAAGCTAAATCAAATTTTGAATTTATTATTGTATTGATGTTGATTGATAAAAAAAGATATATTTTTTTATTTTATCTAAACAATTAAAAGAAGGTGAACAATGTGTTTCATTTCTAGAAATCATTCAATATTTTTACTCGATTACTGGTTGTTATATCTATAGTAAGTGTCTTCTGACAAGAGAAATCTACATAAACATAATTTTAAAGGTATTATAGTATTAAAGTTGATTAAAGAAACAATTTTTTTTAAATCTTTGATAATTATGAAGAACATGTTTGTATAATTTAATTTATTTATTAAATAATTCTACTTGATTATTAGGTAGAATAATTTAATGCACATAATTACTAGCGATCATTAAATAATTCCACTCCATTGCTATTGCTAGGTTTGCGGCAAGGGTTTCCTAACGAGGGTAGACTTGAAGATCCACTCGACGATGCACACGGGCGAGAAGAGCTTCAAGTGCGACCTGTGCGGCATGGCGTTCGCGAGGCGATCGGCGTTGCGCTGCCACAGGCGCTCGCACACCGGCGAGCGACCCTACAGGTGCGAGATCTGCGGCAAAACGTTCACGCAATTCAGCCCGATGGCCATACACAAGAGGCTGCACACGGGCGAGCGACCCTACGAATGCGACCTCTGCGGCAAGGCGTTCGTTTCGCGCTCCACGTTGACGAGCCACAAGAAACAAAAACACAAGGATGCCGAGGCATCGGTCGAACCGAGGCCCTCGAAAGAAGATGTGGCAGAACAGAAGGAGACGTAAGACTTGAATGGGTCCTAAACTTTCTTTATTGATTTATTTGTGATTTTGAAGCGCAACCTTTTGATTCGTAAAAGTTAGCGTGGCACTTCTACTGAACCGACGATATTTTTAATATTTCTTTTTTCGTTATTCACGGAGATGGACAGTTATATTGGAGTTACTGTAAATGAGCATTTAAAATGACTGAACAATGGCATCAATTTACAGATACTCAACTAATTTCAAGAAAATGATTATTTTCTTTTTAATGTGAGATTTTTAAATACTATTGTACGTAAATAACACGTAAATAAAGTGTAAATAAATATGCCCACTTCTGGTCATTGTAAAATATCATCATTTCTGGGCAAGAGAAAAATATGAGCTGTATATGTTGCATATCATCTTGTTTTTCTGCTGTTTCTGATGTTTTTAAATATCAACACTTATCATGAATTCAAATTTATTCGATTTTAGCATTTTATTGCTTTTAAATTTAATCCACAAAAGTATATTATAAAATTATGCATTACTACTTGAGTGATCTCCATTATTAAATTCCATACCATTTACAAGACTAAGTAAGTTTGATTTAACTGAATTATAATAACGGCTTCTTTAACTGTAAAAGTGATCCTTTATTTGAAAAATTACTAAGAGTAAAATAAAACATTTAAGCCTTAAAACATAATAATAAATAGACATAGAATAAAAAGGATTGTATACTTTACTTGTATTGGCAGTAAACAGATCTGCTGTTAAAGGGATTACTCCACAATCTGTTTTTTATAAAATGAATGAAAAAAATACCTAAAAAACACTGGCATGTGCCTCTAATTCTCGACAAGATATTTACTTGCGAGAAAACCTGTACATACGTACTTTAAGAGATCGAAGTCGACTTGTAACCAATGGAAATAAATTTAGCGTATGCTATATTTTATTCACTCCGATATTCGATGGACAATATTTATTTGTTGACTATACAAATGTATACATCTTTTTATTTTTATTCCTGTATGATTATTAACGATCATAATAAAATAAATTTTATAAATTACTCAAACGTACAAATTATTCAAACTGATTGAAAGCGTGAAATAGATCTTATGTATCAACTTGATGGCATGTGTGAAGTGAGATGAAGCCTTGATGTGATAGATATTAAAATAGAAGAAGGTACAAATCAAACGGACAAATAATTTTCTAAAAATTCACTTTTATTTGTGACAATATTTATTCGGATAACATACGCGACATTTGAATCCGGACGCCAAAGAAACGTGCGTATATCTCTATGTATATAGTTCATATAGCGCGGCAGTAACATTTGATTGCACCTGCCTTTTTTATTTGTTTAACTTAATTATTTCTGTTACGAAAGTTATCTATGTTCTGCATATTTCACAACTTTATAATCCTTGCTTTTTTGCGTGTCTCTCGCCTGACCGACACTCGTACATCAGTAAAATAATCCGGGGGAGTGCGCATAAAAGCGATCGAACACCGTCACTCGTAATTACACTATTACAAACTCTACCACAAAACTACAATTACGGTATCTACGCAGGGCCCCTTTTTTATGCCTAAATTCTGTCCACCCACATCTCTAAAATAATCGCACGTCTCTCGCCTGCCAACGCGTTCGAATCTTTTTCAGCAGCGTGTGTATAAAAATTTTCGGTATAATGACAAAACGATAAGGACGAACCGAAAAACGAAAACGTACAGAATGAATTATTTCCGATGAATTTATACAAAGTACAAAATACGTCCGTCGTTGTCATCGAAGGATGCCGAGTATAGGGTTGGTGTTTCAACACTTACTTCCAGATAAGCATCGCGTGCGCCGTGTCTAACGAACAATTCAAGCACATACAAACATTTCGATGCCTAATGAAATCTATTTTTTTTTTATAATTTTTTAGTTCCTTTTTTATGCTCTTTTCGATCTACAGAGCAGATAATCATTTTGATTTCGAAATATTTTTAACTCTATCGTATTTAGGATACTTTTGAAAAATACATATCGATCAGAGTAACTGAATAAATTATTACTGCAACGTACCATTACATAAATTCACTTATTGTACAATATATATATAATTCTTTTAAAAATATATATCTTCGCAGTACAATAAAAAAAATTGGTTTCGCTACTCGAAACTCAGAAACAAAATATCACATAGGCGTATACATAAAATACTCAAAGAGAGAAAGCGAAATTTATACGTAGAAAAAGGGGGACTTAAGGGGCCCCGACTGCACATCACCAGAAAAGCACCGTGAAACGTGTGTGTCGCGCGCGTATCGTGTCTCATTTGTGTGGTGAGTGTGTATTAACTTTCGCGTTTAACGCGACTACCATTGCAAATAACCTTACGCTCTATAACGACCTTATTATATATATACGCGAGACCTAGAAAGTGTCAATTGGCTACGGAGGAAATGCTAGCACTGCCATCGGCTTCGAGGATTCATCTGGCCCAATTCGCATAACCTCGTGTTTATTTTTGTTTCGTTTAATTTTATATTCTTTTAATTCACTTAGCTTTTTATTTTATATTTAGTAAAATCACAATGGTTTCGTCGACGAAGCTCGTGGCAGTTCGCGCTTGCTTCGCCTTCATTCAAACTCTCGTAATTTTGATAAATCGACTTTCCGCCCGTACGTGGATATTTCATTTTAACCGGTTTTATTCTATTTTGTTTCTCACATTTTTTGTTTTACTTCGAATGCCTTGCTTATTGTATGTACATGCGTACGCGCGGATACAGATTTTTTCGTCCTATTTACACTCAATGCTCGTGCTATTGTTTTGTTGTACAAAATGAAATGCGCGCAGCAATGCCTGCTTCTTGCTTATCGTTTTTGCGATCGCTTTATAAATTATTCGACCGGAGGTGCAGCATTGGGCGAGATTCAAGGTTTACATTGAGCATTATAGTTTCAGCGCGATAAAGTAAGAAACGATAAATTGATTGCTTCGAACGTCCACGCGTAAAACATCAAAGATTGAATTGCACGATTTTTTTGGAAATACAAAGTTTTTCAAAATGTAGATAATTATAAAAAGATCGTAGAAAACGCGTTTGCTTTTTTTCAGTTAAATGAAAAAGCGCGTAATAAAAATGTAAAATTGGAGTGCCCAACGCTGCGCGATTGCGTTTGCCTGGCTTGATTGCTTGCGATTTTGCTCTTGGAAATTCGCGAGTCACCGACAAAACCTATAATTACCGGTAGATCCGTCACGGGGTAGAAATAATTTTTAAAACACTTGGCAGGTAAAATACATATTACGTACGTACAAATACGTGTATTAAGAATTGATCCCAAAAAACGATGCCCGACCATGCGTGAGCTCGCGATGATTGAAAAGATTAGATACGTGTTGTTCATTTTATTTCGGATAGTGTTGGCAAAGAAAACTATTATCGCGGTGAACAGAGCTACGCCATACAAGTGGCATGATTGGATTAATTTGAACCCCTAGTAGAGAGAAAAATTTGTATAATCTGACGATCCACTCAAATTTTTATGTCGACCTTTTAGTAAGAATGCATTTGTTACTGTGTAATCAAATGATTGGCGGGGAGAGCAAAAAGTAATATATACATCATATGATCAATGAATACAGGTCGTTCTTGCACAATAATAAAAAGTTTGCGTGTGAAAATTTTAAAATTAATCAAGCTTGTGATCGTTAATGTAATCAAATGTATTTTATATACTGAACGACTTAATTAATTGCGTCGTTGAACAGTTAAATAGTTTACATATAAAAATTTATTGAATGAATGTGTACTATTTGTCAAACTCTAAAAGCGAATGCAATTAAAAAATAGAAAACACATTTTTTTCACAGAAAAAATTGCACCGTATCAAATGTGATACACATCGAAATCTCAAACGAAATATGTAAAAACACAAAGATTTGAGTGGATCCTCATCCGACTATCTTGGGAAGCCGCGCGACAAATAAAATCAGCATTGAAAGAGAGTCAGAGGCAGAGAGCACGATGCAAATAGTTTTCCTCGCATACTAAACTTATTAGGAACAAATATTCGTTTTCTCTTTCTTTTACTCGTCGAGATTCAATCCCTTCTCGATCGACGTTCAACGCATACGAACAAAAAAAAAGGGGGTGAACAGCTATTTAACATCGACCGAAGGCGCAAGCGACGACTTGTTTTTTATTTTCAAGAATTGAGGTCGCTGCCGAGTCGTAAATTTTATTTATCGCGTCCCTACTTAACATTATTTAACGCACTTAAAGTTAATTTTCTTCACTTAGGACAACATTTTACGATTTTGTCGGTTATCCCCCTAGTTTTTAATGAAGACACTAATTTGAATAAATGGCGCGTATAATGCAGCGAAATCTATGGAATCTGAAGTAGAGTGTATTCATGAATAACTATTGAAAATACTCAGCGAATTGATTCTAGATCAGTGTTGGACAAAACGAGCGATCAGCATTTAAATTACTATTCACGGTCTATTTCTTAAAAAGATACTTCAAATGGTTCATAAAAGTTCTACAAATATTCATAAAAAGTACATAAATAACGTTATCAGATACTAAACAATTTTTACTTCAAAACTGTAAAATGAAATGCTAAAATTACATCCAGTAGTACATAGAGAGTATTTTGAATTGTAATATTTTTATTAATTATTAGATTTAAAACTTTAAACACTTATAAGTTAAAAATTGGATTTATTATATAAATATTGTCAATTTATTATTTGATAGAGGAATTAGAAATATAAATTACATCTATTATTATAAAAACTTTAAAAAAATGTAGGTCATATGTATAAAAAAAACGATAAATAATTAATTAATGATTGAAAATCAATTATTTAATTTTTTAAAATTATCTTCCAACACTGAGCCAGTTTAAAGGAGCGCAAACCAATTGACGTTGTCCAATTTCCTCTCTAAATTTTTCGGACGAATATAATTCTTTCTTTATCGTCATTATCTAACTTTATATCAACGCAACTTTTATCAACTAAAGTTTAATTAACTATCAGCGTGATTCTCAATAAATAATTCGGACAAAGTTACGTTCTAATAATACAATGTAAACTTTAAAATGCCATTCAAAAGTTCCATTGCAACCCTCTTTGAAAAACTTTTTTTAAAACACGCTTAGCTCGCTAAACACCGATTTAACAAGTTTCTAACGCAATGACAATTGCCTCGATGCGCGTCCTTTTAAAGTGCGCGCAATATTTTCTATAGCTCCCGTCGCGTCTCGTTTTATAAACGTAGAAAATTATTATTCGGTACACAGAGGCGTGCGGTTCGTGCAATTAGCGAATTACTTTTTTTATCATCGATGTACGTATTACATATTAGTGGTACAGCGTCTTCGATTTATCAATTTATTACACTTGTATCATTTACTTCTTTTTATTAACGATTTTTTTCTCCTATTTTTTCTGCTTAAATACTGGGAATGTTTGTACTGTGTCACGCATGTCAAAATAACGTATTTCCTTCTCGTCGGAGAGAAGCTCTTTAATCAAGACGGTATTTTAATTGTTGTGAAATTTTAAACGAAAAATAAATTTAAAAAAAAAATATATTATGTGAGAACTGCTTGATAAGCTCGTTAACCAGCTGATCCATTATCAGTCTTTTTCTCTTTTCATTGTCCTCCGAATAAACCGCCTACTCACCGTAAAGACTCGTAAGCTACAGTAAAATTAAAAATACATTCTAACGATGAATTTAGATACACTGTGAGCCGATATTATTAAATTATTCACTAAGCCTACACATTAAACGTAAAGTGTAATAGTATAAATTCCTCTCACTTTACAAATTTATCGCACATCTAAAATTAGCTTACGAGACTTTGAATTACGTATCTTCTCTCCTCGTTAGTTCTGGTTAAACGAACAAATGAAGCTATACAATAACGTATGCAGCTACGACGACGCTTATGACTCTTAATAACGATCTTAGATCGGACACAAATTCTAAAGTCATGCTAGATTATATCTTACACGATGTGAACTAACGCAGGACGTGTAATTAATAGCGTGTGTGATTATGTGTGTGTATGCGTGTGCTAGTTTCGATCCGTTTATTTCCTTTTTTTGCGTGAATATACACCATTGCCTTGCGCGCTGATGCCTGGACGATCGGCAACTTCACTTCTGCTTTACACGTCTTTTTTCTTTATTAATTCACAGTTTTCCGAGAAAACAAATTTACGAGCTCGCTCGCTATGCGACGGATCTGTTTTCAAGTTTCCTTTAGCTACATTCGCTCTTGTTTAAGAGAGTAGAGTACGTTGCTCTTCTTTTCCATTTGTGCCCTTTGAAAATGAGAATTTTCCTTCGCGATTCATATCAACGTTTTAAAAATTTGATTATAACACACGGAAAAAAATGTATTTATTTTTTAATTTAGCTTACAAATGTTTCAAAAATAGTAATCTATGGATAATGAAGAATATACTTATAGCGACATTGTTTTAGAATACTATTGGTGAAACATTTAGGCCTTGGAAAAAGAAAATCTTCATTTTTCAAAGCAGATAGCTTAACGCGTAGTTTGAAGAAGCTCTTAATTAATTGCCGAATTAATTAAAACGCAATTTTAATCGAATATCATAGGCAAAGCAACATTATAAAAAAATATATAAACGCCTTTATTTTGGGTAAAATAAAATAGAAGAGAAATTATAATCTATAAAATGAGTGATACATTAGGCTAAATAAAATAAGTTTATTTAAATATACAACGATAAAAAAGATTCAGCAATTCTATCCTCTTAACAAACTCGAGCTCGATTTCTTTCATGAAATCGTCGTCCACTAACTGACACAACTTTCAGTGTCCGATATGCACTTGAAGAGTTTAACTTTATGCATTGGTAGATAAATTTTCTTACTTTGATATACATATGTACATTTGTCAAAAATCTCCATAATTTCCGGTAATTGAACAAATTATATCGATATATTCACTTAAAATTGTAAACTTTCAATTGACTTATTTGACTTTAAGCAAGCGACGGACAACAAAAGTTTATATTCAAAGAAAATATAATACTCGACGAAAATCATTACTCAAATTTCTTTCACTGAAAAAATTTTAAATAAAAATATCCGCAGTTCTCGCGTGAATTTACATAGTTTTCTTCTGCAAAAAGTGAACAAACAAAACGCATAAATTGATGCCATTTGGCGAGAAAGCCCCCCTCGCTTTAAAATTGACGAATCAGCGTCAAAGTAAGGAAAACCCATCCACCGCCGCCGGAATCCACGCTCGCACGCTTACGTATACATAAAACGTATCAATAGTCTAATCACAAAATTTTCCTCAATGACAATCTACATATGTATAATCTCTGTGTGCAGTGAAGCCCGAGTGATGCTCGCAGGATGGCGCGGCGAGGCGGGCCTCGCTCTCTTTCTCTCGCGCGCGCACAGAGAGTGATACCAGGGAAAGAAGATGAGGGGCGAGCGCCGGCGCCTCGGCCAGCCGCCCCCGGTCCCGCTCGTGCGCGCGACCAGGCAGGCCGCCGTCGCCGCCGATGTCAAGAGCAACGAGGAATGCTACTTGACGGCGAGGGTCTGTTTGAGGTGGCGCATTAGGTGACTGCCGACGTCGTGCACCTCGGGCCACTGCTTCAGTACGAATACTATGCCGAGGACGACGAACGTCGTCGTCAGTATGCGCACCCTGCACATGAAACAATGTGGCTTAGTACAGCTGAAACAGACGCGGCGACGGGACACCGGCAACAAAAGAACCGGCAAAAACGAAAAAAATGAGATATGCGTGGCTGAAAAATCATAAGTAACTAAAAGAGCGATGGGTCTGGATGATGGGGTGACAAGACGGGATAATCAGGTTAGATATAAAGATGGTTTTTTTTCTAGATTTTGAGGGTTATTGCTAGCTGCAATATAGATTACGATAAATTTTACAGATTCATTTGTTTTGTGAAAAATAGTTGAAGTCTTTATCTGTATCCACTTTGCAGCATCAATAGTACATTTTGAATGTTACGTTGGAATTTCATTTCTAAACTTTGAAGATTTAATACTTAACAAACTTAATTAATAATCTTTAAATTCTTTTATCTTTGTGTTTTCACTTGTTATTAAACGTTTTTATCACTAAACCCGAAAGATATTTTTTGCCTGAAATAATCTGAAGTTCAACAAAAATTGATATTGACATCAATCAATCATTCAAAATGTACTAATTAATAATTTATTATTCTAGGTAGGTAGTAAAAAATGTTCAGTTAGTAATACAATCCAACAAGAGAACATACCTCGTCCGTAGAAACGGCATCATGATTCCGGCACATGTGGCGACTAACAATAGAATAACTTGCAGTACGGTGAGTACGACGTTTATAAGTTTAACGACGAGCGCTCGGGCGTTGCTGTTGTCGAGGCCCTCGAGGGTCACGTACTGCTGGTGCTGTTGCTGCTGATGCTCCATTTTCCAGATCTTCGTTTGGCAGCTCTCGAGCATCTCGTGAATGTCCCTCAACCGGTCTTCGCTCTGGTACTGAACCTTCTCCTCCATGTCGGTGATGGTCTGCTTCAGATTCTCCACCTCGTTCTGGTGCAGCTCCGTCAGGTCGTTTATCTGCTCCTCCAGCCGCTCGCATCGGAAGCGCTCTTCCTGCAGGGCGTGTGATAGGTACCCCACTTCTTGCTGAACCGTCTGCATTACAAAAAGGAATATTAGCATTTCGTCAATACGAATTTCATATTTCTTTAAAATTCATTCATATTTCTTTAAAATGCATTCATATTTCTTTACAGGTAGATTTTTTCTTGTCCAAAAAAAAAATTCTTGCATTTCCAATCTACATATATAGAAAAGTAAAGATGTTTAAGTAGTATAAAAATAAAGAAAAAGAAAATATTTCAGTCTCTTTGAATCAATTTCTGCAGAGATTTGCTTTAAAAAAATAGTAAAAACAAGGGCTTAGCAAAAATATCTTTTACGGGAAACCATTTGTGGTAGTACAATGAACTTGAAAAATCTGAAAATGTTTCTTCAAAGACTATGACTATATATCAAAGTGAGTTTCTTATTTTAAACTTAAAAATGCAATTTTGGTACTAGTTTAAATTAATAAAAAATAATAATTATGTATTTTTAACAATATAATTTGTTTCCAAAAATTGGAAAACCACACCCAAAATTGTATTTTTGATTTGTAGTTTTTGAAGGAAAACAGATTTGTAATCTTCAAAGAAACATATTCAAATTTTCCAGATTTATAGTCCTAAGATTAATGTTCCCCCGTATCTCTGTAGAAACCGATTGAAATATGCTGCAGATTTAGTTTTTTCTTTATCTTTATGCTACTAAGCCACGTTTTACATTTCTATAAAAATATATTTTAAATTAAAGAATTTTTTTTCTAATTTATCTTACTGGAGTCTACCATTAAAATGCATTTATATTCCTTTAAAAATAAGGAGCTGACCTTCAGTGCTTCCAGCTTCTCCCTGAAGCGGTCAATGTTCTCCCGATGCTCCTGGAGTTCGGCGAAGATGGTCTTGAGGCTGCAGGGTCGTCCGTCGGTGTGGCCGCAGGTGTGCGCCTGTCCCCTGCTGCCGGGTCCGCTCTCGCTCGTGACGCTCGAGCACTCGGAGCCCTCCTCCGAGGGGAATTTGAGGGTCGCCTGGGCTCCCCCGGTGCCTCCGCCGCTACCACCGGCGCCGGCGCTGTGATTCGAGCCGAGGCTGCAGCCACCCGGTAGGGTCGCCGAGCCGTGATGCGCCTTGCCACTTTCGTCCTCGACGCTACCGCTGTCGCCGTTGTTACCTGTTGCACGGGTCGTATCGTTTACATAAAATGTCGAGCCATCTGCGATCAGAGCACAGAGAGGGTTCGCCTGTTAGAATTACAGCGACTATCCAATACACTTCCAACAGAGTGTGATAGAGGTACATGAATGAGCCTCGGGCTTGAAAGAAACATAGAGGTCAGTTTTGTTTTTTCTCGTGATTTTGATTAATGAATCTTTTCTTTCTCGTGTTGATAAACATAATTCGAAAAGAAATTAACGTTGAAGTTGTTTGTTAAATCCTTATTAAATGTCCGAGTTTAGTAACACGTATCAATGATACTCAATAGCTCTTACGTTGCAAATAATTTCTTTTCGATAATACCAGAAAATGAATTATTGTCGACGCAGCGGAGTCTCGCATATATTTAATATTTAACACATTATTAAAATGAAATAAAAGAA
>JAXIUT010000021.1:14928628-14952173 GCA_035586675.1 Eurytoma californica
TAGAGGATTAAAGGAGTTTGTTATCATTATTTATTGCAATATTATCCTTGGGATCAAGGATGATTTTTATGCTGAAAAATATTATTTTGAAATTACCTTTTCAAAAAAGTAATATTTATAGTGTGCTTTGAAAAATTGCATTAAGAAATATTCATTTTTTATTTATGAAACTAATGTACTGTTTTTAAAATCTGATTTATATATTTCCTTATTGTCTTAATTATGTTTTTAATAGCAATTAGTAATTTAAATTTAGAATTAAATTGAAGTTAATAAGTTAATTAAAATTTAAATGTATTAGATCAGATATTTATGGAAGTTTTATGTATGATTCTAGGGGCCTGCAAAACTACATCAATGATGGAGGATCCACAAACTCCAGGTTCGGATTGCAATTCCAATCCAGCGAACGATCCTCAGGATCTCGTTGGTTCGGAATTCATCCAGGACAACATGGACTACCAATGGTTCATTGACTACAGGTGTGTTATTCCTTTTTTTCTTATACTTCTTTAAAACACAACTAGTTGGACTCTTAGCGGCTGTTGGAGCCATTGTGTTCCACTGCTATTTTTGGTATCCATTCTCAAGAAGCCTATTGCACAAGTTACAGAGATGGAGGCTTGCACGTGCATCCCAGTGTGCTGTCCTCTCTCTCGGCCTCTTATACTAAAGACGACCTGGGTTACTATGACGATCTGGCTCGCAATCTGGATGCCAATTTGGCGGAGGTCGACATGGAGAGCTTTAGAACCGCAGACATACATACTCTGCTCACAGCTCTACCTGTCATGTGTACTGATCCAGTTCAACATTCAGAAGTAAGTTTTTGTTCCTAATAATATATTTTAATAGAAGTTACCATTAATTATGAGTTGCACAATCATTGCTGGAATTTTACACAAAAGAATAAAGATGCGTATCATTAAAAACTGTAATAGATATCTAACATAACTGTTAAAATTTTGTAAAACTGTAAATATGTCAACACTATCTTTCTTTCTAATTCAAAAGCACTATAATTTTGTTATTGTTATTTATTCGTATTGATATTTATTAACTTTAATTACCAAGAGATAAACTTGCTGTTCAATATCAGAAATTAGTAAGTGTTTAAATTCAATTGCTATTTATTTTAATTTGAATGATGTATCTTTCACAATTTGGCTCTTAATATGATGTTAATGAAATTCATGAATTACTCCCATGGCAGTTTAACTATCAGCGTGAAAGATATGCCAGTATATCTGGCTCCGTGATGGAAAAACTCGACATCAGTTCCTCCATTAGTCCTCGAGCTAGTAGCCAGGTACGACGATGGTCCTATTTCCTGCAAGAGATGTTTTTAATCTTCACTCGCTTTTATATTTATCTTAATACATTGCCCTAATGGATTTAGGAATACTTAATCAGTGTAGTAGTAACATTACTAAAAAAAAATCTTAAAAATTTATAGAAAAAAGGAAAATGTTAATACTTTTGCCCTTTTGTCAAAAAGAGTCATATGTATAATATTTTTTACCGCTCTTTTCTGGAGCCTTCAAGTTGATTATGTTAATAGACACCGCATGCCTTCTTCAGGAAGCTTCTCACTCAAATTACATTATACTTTTATTTGGCTTAACGATTTTCATTTTAAGAATATAGGATGGTACGAATTAGAGCACTCAAAATTACTATTATTTTTAAAACATTTAAATATATTTTTTTTTTTGCATCTATACCTTAAAATATGTGTACTCGATGTTTCTGCAAGAATTTTCGGTCTACGTTGCTTTACTCGTAAAAAAAAAGACAAGGCACGAGCGAAAAAATGTGCGCTTGCACCGGCACGTACGTACGCGTACGCGCGGCGTCGAATTTCAGTAGCTTACCGTTATCCTGTATCCTTGAAAAACGAAACAATAATAAAATCCTCCACAGAATAGTAACCGCAGCAATAAACTCCGCCAGGAAGCTATAATCACAGTGCATAAGGCAAAAATGCATGGCTGAACTTGAAAAATTTTCGCGGGTAAAAAGAAAAATAAAGTTTCATTCTGAAAGTCTTCAACCTCATTCCGCCGCGCATTCCTGCTATCGGCATTTTAAGTGCATATTTTTCTTTTCCTTTTATCTCAAGGCAGCACCGCGGCAAAATTAATTTCAGACTGAAACTTTGTCCGGTGGCACTCTAACGCTTACCAAACACGAGCAAACGATGATACGTAGCAGTTTTTAAACTCGAGCGAGCAGAGGGTAAATTTTGGACCAGCCTTTGGAAAAGCGAATAATAAACTAATCAAACTCCACTGGTCTAAAATTTGCGCTTTGCCGAAACTCATGTGCAGCGAGAGTAGCTCGTTCACAACGCGACCCCGGAGCATGTCTGAGAACACAACGAGACTACCGTGAAAGCGACGTTGTGCATTTTTTAAAAAAAACTATGTAAATAAGAATGAAAATGTACCGTGTAAATAAAAATGAAAATAAAAAGGCAGCAAGAGAGGTTTAACTGAGCGGAGACCCCGTATTCTTTGTTTGTCCGGTAAAGGGCGAGGATTCGGCCTGCTCCACGGCCGACACCATATCGATCTGCAAGTCGTCGCTGCTGTTCTCGCCGGTGAAGGAGATGCCGGTCCTGCCGCCGGGAGGCAGCTACAGCGTCGACTCCCTCGACTGCGAGGACATGCTCATCACCTGTCAGACCAACAACAAGAACAACTACACCATCGCGTTCGAGGGCAGCATCGCGATGTACTCCGACGGATCGCAAGACTTCGATAATCAAGGTCGATTAGCAAATCACTATATTGTTTATTTATTTATTAACATATTATTTGCTGATAATGGCATTTATACACATTGAGAAATGTTTTGTAAAAATTACGATGAAAGCTCACCGTAAAAGTGTTACGTTAGAAAATGTAATAATCGTATAGGATGGTTTGCGATATTCTTCGAAATTTTTACGCGAAAATCACTGCAAGCTTTTATTTAAATCTTATGTCACTGTGGAAATTTTTATATACGAAGCTCCGATAATTTTTACAAGAAAAGCTTTGTAAAAATTTCCACTTTTAACAATTTTCCAACGTTCAGATTATAATTGCATTGATTTTCCCGCAAAAATGCTAGCGTAGCAAATCTCCTTATGCTATTATTTTTACGTAATTTTTTCAGTGATGCTCATTCGTAACTTTTGTGAGGATAAACAATGGTTAGTTCGCTCCTCAAGAAATTTTGTGTTAAGAAGTCGATACTGTTTTTGATGTCAAGCTCCATACGAGACTAATTAGTATATTAGGCAACAAAGGCGCAAAATAAGCAATTCTCGCATGAGTTAAGTTTGTCTCCAGACCACGGCATATGTGTATACTTATGCATAAAAAGTTTTCTGTTTTTTTTTTTCATTGTTAGAGCAAAAAAGTTGATTTCTTTTTTTAAACAATTCAATCAAATGGATAATAATTATTATTGAATTTATCAAATACTTTAAGAATGTAAATAGTAGCAACGTAAAAAAATATATTTCAACTATTATTTATTCAGCTTCTCGTAACAGTTAAATTCGTTCTGAAAAGAAAATAAAATACAATGGAAATTCAATGCATTCTTTGCCGTATGAATGCATTTTAATCAATTTCAAAAGGTAGATAAAAATTGTAAATGTTCTTTTATTGAAAATCAATTTTATTTAGCTTCACGTAACAGTCTGCACGAAGATAAGAAATCTTAATCCGTTACTAAGATTAGACTTCTTATTGCGTTATTCATTGGCAGCGATTTAAAATTCTTTTAAATTTAAAAACAACACGACGGTGCTTTTACTTGTTTAACATAACAAGAAAAATATACGTTCAAAAATCTTTTTGAAAATATACTTTCGAAACATCTATCATCTTGTCACTTCGTATTTTAAATTTAGATAATTTTTTTTTGTATTTATTTACCTAAAAATTTTTAAATATATTTGATCCACGCGCGCAATTCAGAAAAATATCGAGAATATTTAATTTTAAAAATAAAAGTCAAGCAGAAGCGTCAACTTTTAAAGAAAGTGAAACTAAATTACCCGTTCTTTTACAGAGAAACAAAAAGTGTACGAGGTACCGGACTCGTATTACGACAAGGCCCTGAACCTGAAGAACATGCTGGACCTGTCGATGGCCTGCTCGGACTCGAAGATCTACACTACCTGGAGCAACCTGAAGCACTCGTCGATCAGCAAGCGGATGACGCGCCACCCGTCCGGCAACAACAACACCATGCCGAACTTCCTGCAGGCGAGCGGCGCCGCCGGGCCCAACGGCCCGGCCAGCAAGGCCCGCAGCCAGAGCCTGCCGGATTTGCTCCGCGCTCGGGAAATCGAGCGCGTCGAGATGCCGCTCAACTTTTCCGTGAGTCTCCGCTCTCCGCGGGCCTGTGCCCCACTCCGGCGCGGGCCTCCGCTTCCGCGTGCGATAAGATATTCCCTACCCGTCGAACGAGCCGCGCGTCGCTGTTTTTGTTTGCCGCGCGCTCGAATAGAGAGAGAATGAGCAATTATCTCGGCGCGCGTTTTTACGCGGCAAAGTGACGCACCGTTCGGTTAGCTTTTATTTACCCAGAAGGAATGCGAGGTGGACGTTGCAGTTGACTCTTTTCTTACACTTTTTTTTCACTGTAAGCGCCGCCGCTCGTGGGAAGTTGGATTGAAAAGTAACGCGTTTTAAGTGAAAGTTAAATAAGTCGTCGAAATGGGGAAACCGGAAAACTTTCTAACTTGATTAAACGAAAAGTTACAGCTGATTAGAGATTGCGAAAAACTTCTGTGTGGCGATTCATTCTCGCAATTAATTTTCTATTTCTTTACTTTAGATAACTTTTTTAGTTTGATTAATTTCACTTTACATTCAAATTATATAATGCATTAAGCAATTATTAATGAATTTTATGTTCCAATAAAATTGTACAACGAATTATAATTGTGATATTACATTGCAAGCAGAAGTAAAATTTGTTTATTAAAAGGCAGATTTTCCCAGTGCTCGGTTTATTCATCGGTTCGCGCGATTTTAGCGAAATAATTTAGATAAATGGTATCGGGAATGAACAATGGAAAAAATTCCTCACGCAGGTCGACTCCGGTGAGACGAGCAGCCGCAGTGGCCGGCTGCAGAGCTCGGGCTCGCTAATGAGCCGCTCGATGAATGAGGAGAGCTCGGACAGCGTGGGCAACACCCTATCGTCGAACAAGAAACTGCAAAACATGAGCCTCGTACGGCTGTTTATGAAGCAGAAGAGCATGAGCACCGAGGGCATGAGCCTTACGCTGGATCAAACGGACTCGGGCAGCGAGACCGGCTGGCCGACGAGCAGCAACAGCGAGAGCGCCAACAACACTCAGATTCACCGACAGCCGCAGGCCCAGTCGCAACAGCAGCAACAGCATCACTTAACGGTGCCGGACAACGATTTAGCCATAAAGTGGGTGAAGACGGATTGCAGCGGCGAGCTGCCCAAGAAAACCTCGAATTGCTCGACGTCGATCGAGGACATGCTCAACACCTCGAGATCCGCCTCCTCGATCAGCAGAGACGTCAGCATGAGGACCAAGAAACAAGTGTGCACTAAGACGACAACTGGCACACAGGTAAATTAATGAAATGAATAAATATTAATTAATTTGGTAGTTGAATGAACAATTTCATTCGTTCTGTTAAATAAAAATAATTTTTTCAAATTTTTATATTCGTTATCTACATTTATGATTTGAGAAGTCGTATGGTATATTAGTATATTTTACACTCAACATTAAATTGTAAAAAAATATGTCAGATCTAATAGATTTTTTTTCATTCATTTTTATAAAAAGAAACTAATTGTTAATTAATATAATAATAAAAATATATAATATTCAACGATATATTTATTAATAGGTAATGACAGAAATGGAGGATAACAGCGTCCAGACATCTCTCGCTTACCCGTCGATCAATAGCGCTAAGGATGGTTCGGCCGACTTTCCGCTGCACGAGACCGTCGTAAACGAGAAGCCCGTTTACGTGGTCTACCCGAACTACACGCTACCGGATTTATCCTTCCTGAACTCGGAGACGCGCTTCGACAAGGTCGCGCTGAAGCCTCAAGTGTTTGGAAAGCGATCGACCAAGTCGGGTCGGCCTTTCTCTTGCAACGACATCGACGCCCTGAAGCAGCGCGGCTTCTCGCACGTAAAGGATTGGGAGTCGTTGACGTTCCTCTTGCCCTCCGAGTATCGTAAATTCTTGCACGACGTGCCCGAGGTATCAAAACACGTGAAATTGTTCGGCGAGGAAACGAGGAAGCCGCTGTTCTGTCTGTCACCCCCGATGAAGTATAGGAAACGCACACTCAGTGACATGATACCCAATACCGTGATCTCCTCGAGCAGCAGCACGGCCACGCAACCATCCTCTGGATATAGAGGTTCCTCCACCATCCTCAGCGATTCGTCTTCAAATCAACAGAATTCCGGAAATGCTGCTATGGTAAATTAAGAATTGACTTTATCTAAAAAGCTGAAAAATCAATTTCACAAATTTTTAACATAAATGTTTCTTTTCGTAGGGTAACAACCCACTATATTTGTACCGCTACGATAGCGTGTCATCAGAAGCCTCGCTACTGGGCCAAGAAAAGATCTCTGGTCGCCAAGCTCCTACACCACACCGTGGCTCAGGTGCTCCAACATTGCCGAAACGTTCGATTTCATTACCGCAGGGCACGGATGCAGCTGGTGCACCGCCGCGACCTCCTCTGCCACGCAGTATTCTACGTAAGAACCGCGCTGCAGCAGCAGCGGCCGCTGCCGGCAAACGGTGCAGTATGTTCGAAATGGGCAGGGTGAGCGAGGTCGATGCTGGTAGTAGATACGGCATGAGCCAGGAGAACAAACGCATGTCGCTGCAGGAGCCGTATTTCATGAACAACGATCTGCAGCTGCTCAGACAGGCGGGTATCATCGATTCGGAGAAGGATATCGACGAGGCCGAGGAAGGCCAACGTTTTGGTACGTTCAGTTTATTTTTAGACTTCAAAGGGTGCATTCGACCTTGATCTGGTCGACTGTTGGCGCTGTTTCTTTAGAATTTAAAGTTGAATGGTCAGATCATTGATTTTTGGGATACACTTCTGTGGCTGACGTATCTTTTTGTCGTGACACAAATTATTCCTTTTGTCAAGGCACAAGAGTATTCCGTCATATTTTTAGAATTATTGAACGCACGAATAGACTTCTATACATTTTACAAAACGGTTTTCTATTGAATATTTATTTTCAGAAATTTTATGTGAACAAAATTGTTAAACAACCAATTAGAAAATATTTTTATTAAATTAGAAAGTATCAAAGAAACGTGTCTTTAATATTTCAGAGAGATTAAAAGCTATGGATAATGAAGATTTGGAGAGCAGCGGTGAAGAAGTCAAGCAATTGGAAGAATTTTTGAGACGCAGTGGCTTTTCATCTCATAGCAGCGATGGAGATACCGGCAGTGAGCACGACTCAGACATAAAACTACGCTCCTGTGTGAGGAGGTTCCTCGCTCTTAAAATGAATCAAGACATGGCCAAGATGATTGACATGGCTGATTCACAAAAGAAGACCGTTAGTTTTGCGGTTAATGGAAAGCAACGATACCTTGATGAAAAGGTAATGGATACATTTTCAACAAATATTTTTAATTGCATTCTTTATTTAATTATTAATTCATTTTTCTATTTTATTTTCCTCAGACTAATTTGATGGAAGATAAAGAGCGTTTGAACGTGAGTGAATCTGCAGACACAAACATGGAACTGAGGCCTCTAGATTTAGAAGATAAGAAAAGTAATTGTCATTTTATTTAAGATACTTGCGTTGCATATTGCTTTAGATAATTTTTTATTAATTCAATTTTATTATTTCCAGAAATGATTTGGTCTGTAAATAAAGCGGTAGACGCTCTTCTGAAGTTCTGGCATAGCGAGCCAGTGCGTAGCCGCCAGGGGTACAACGATAAGAATGAGTGTTCGCAGCTCTGTTTAAGCCTTCTATGCCCGGCGCTTTATACCGTTATGTCCGATGGATTGAAACCACACTTGAGCTCCACATTCGGCCCGATTGCCAACAGTGTCTGGCAAGTAGTCGAGGCATCATCGCAACAGGGACCGTTGACCAAGACTCTTAACGACCTGGTACAGAAGATCAATGGCGAGGATTTCATTACCGAGGGCATGCTCAAGTTCCACGCCTTCGTCTTCGGTTTACTCAAGTGAGTTCATTAGTTAATAATGTACATATATTGGGTGCAGAACACATATTTTTAGATTAAGCTATATTTATTTAGAGTTACTGAAAAAAGTAAAAATCCTGATTTAAAGTGCATTTATTCGTGGATCTTGTCACGGCGTATTAAGAGCGTCCCGAAATAAGGGCACAGCACAATATTTTTAGATCACTTCTATAGCTCTGATCTATCGACATTGCAAATCGACTAATTAATTATTAACCGAGTGCTACCTGTCTTTTCAGCTTACGCGCTCTCGATGCTTGGTTTGCGTACCTCTGCACTCGCGAATCGATTCTCCGCAAGCACTACAGCAACAACAGTCTCTTCGTGGCGGCCTTGGGTTGCGCTAACAGCCGTGAGGTCGTTGACGCCTTTCTCAACATCCTCCAGCCTCTAGCCTTCTGCCCGTTCCAGTTGGATCTTCTTTATCAGTATAGACAGCTGCACAACAGTTTCGGTCAGGGCAATACGATCAACCTCGAAACTAAGAAACAGCCAGCGACCAGGCCCAGATCGTGCGTAATCTACGATACGAGACAGTATGACAACGGAGAGAAGAGAGCAGAAGAGGAAATCAAGAAGAGGTGGAGCCACACACCCCTCAGTGCAAAATTCCATGTTTTTGACCGACTAGACGACTCTGAAGATTATACTGACAGTTTGGAGCACTCACCATTAAACAGGGCCAGCCCTAAGAGGACCATTCCGATGAAGCAACAATCTAAGTTACTCGACTCCAGGGGTAAGTAAATAATGCTTTATATAAACAAATAAAGCAAATGATAAAATTGTTAAATTGATTTACGTAAACTTAATGAATTAAACAGTTTGACGTTAACAAATTTATTACAAACAAATTGTTAAATTTATTATAAATATATTTGCTTTTTTTAGATCAAAAATCGCGAAAAGAAGAGGAAGCGAGTGTGGACACAACGACTGGTGAGAATAAATTCCGTAAGCTTCAGGAGAAGTGGGAGAACCTCGGCTCGCGCGAAACAAGTCCGAAGGAGCAGTATCCGCCGAGCATGCCCGCCGCGACCACTCCATCCCCATCCTCTCCTACCCGTACTTCCTTGGGCAAGTCCAAAATCCCGCGCCTCCTCACCTCGCCCGTCAAGTCCATTCCCTCCAATCTTCCCATTCCCGTCAAGTCCGCCAAATCCCCGTCCTGCATTCCTTCCTTGAAGAAGCCCGGAGTCGCGGCAAAGCCCGGCCAGCAGCCAGCCAAGAAGCTCCCCGAGTCGAGGAACTGCAAGGACTCCCCAAGGCGAACGAGCCGACTCGACCAGGAGAACATCGGCACGCCCAGGCCGCACCTCACCAGACCGAGTTCGCTTCCCTACAAAACGTACGGAGCAAGTGCCAAGGAGAAGAATACCGTGTCGCCCCACCGGAGGGCCGCATCGACCTCCTTACCCAGGCCTCACTCCATTGCTGGGCCACCCAGAAATTTACCGCCTAAGCAGACTCCAAAGTAGGGATACATTCTGTTCAATTTAATACTCCACTTATAATTCTACATTTACATTGTTGCGTTTACTAAAAAATACTGTTTAAAGAGTACATGAATAATGATTGTATTATTTACAGAGTCGTACGTACTATGACGAGTAAGCCGCAACCCGAGGACGGCCATTTGTCGTTCAGCGAGGGCGAGAAGCTGAAGGTGATCCTCGAAGTAGACTCCAAGTGGTTACTATGCGCAAGAGGCGAGCGCAAGGGGCTGGTGCCGCGCAACTGCGTCAGGCCCATTCAGACTTAGCAGCAGAGTAGCGTCGTCCCGAGGGTCGGCAGGCTGAGCGTCGCCGAGCCGCCAAGGTGGATCGGCAACCCGGCGTGTACATATTACTGAACAATACGCGAACGGACAGTGACGGTTAAAGCTGATGTATTTTAACGCGGACGGGGCGCGAGCGCGGAAACGCTGAAGATTATTATTATTATTATTATTATTAATATTATTAACGATGCTGAGTGAAAGCGCGAGAGGTTGATTGATTGAAATGTTGATTAGTGATGATGCTTCGTTTATATGTTGAAAAAAAGGAGTTTTAAGGGAGAGAGTCGAGTCAGCAGTTTAATAATTATACGATTTCGATGTTATTATCACTGATATAAGAGTATATTCTAAGGTATTAAGGCGCTAGTGAAGAAGGCGTTGAAGACGAGAAAAAAAAGGAGTATAGTCGCTAGTCACTTATAGGCTTTCGAACCAGAATGTATTTAATTATAAACGAGCATACAGCTATTTATAACCATGATGTACATATATACAGCAAGAAACGATAGATTAATTGATTATTGATTAATTGAGACGAATGATAAAAATGTCGAGTAATAACTTATATAATATATTATATATTATGTATAAATGTAACTGTGATGATAGCTTGTAGACGAGTAAGTTTCCGGCGGAAATATTCAGAGAAGGATCGATCTAACCCCGTATCCTCTTTTCGAATTCCTCTACCGTTGCGCGCGGAATAGGGGGTTTGATTTATTTTTTTTTTTTTTTTTGTAGGAGTATTTTATCCCGATGGATAATTTACTCTTGAAGTTTATTTGTAATTTAATTTTCTTTTGTTACGCTCCTTATTATTCGGCGCACAACTGAAACCATGCTTGAACGTTCTTTTTTTTACGTGATTTTTTTCGGACATGAGAGTTTTTATTCCAATTATAATGAAATAACAGTAATAATAAAAGAAATGATAATGAGGTGAAAACTGCAGTGGCGCGTAAGGATACCAACTCGATCAGTAGGCGCCTCGTGTTTTTTACTCGCTTTGTGTATTCCTCGGCATGTGACAAAAGTAAGGAGTAAGCAAAATAATACGCTAATAAAATTTATCTCAACTATTACACATTGTGACTTTTCATTGCTGTACCTTTATATATCCTTCAAGACAATTTACAGTTTTAATTTTTTGTTAAGAACTTTTTTGTATCAGTAATTAAAATTCAAGTTGGAACCTAATTTTATAATCTGATTCGTTTAAATCGTACCACTTTTTTCATACAAGAATAATTTAATTGTATTCTTTTACACCTAACGTAAGTTTATAATAAATAAACACAAAATTGCTTCAGAAAGTCCTTGTAAAAACAATTACACATTTATTTCTTCTATTGATTATTCTTTCTCCAATGCACTTCTAAGAGTTTATAGTATTTATTTTTAGATAGGATTTTATCAAATTTAAATTAGGAATTCAATAAGAAAATTCCAGTGAATTTGTACTTTTGATGTTCCTGTATTTTTTTCATAAACTTCTACTGAATTAAATAAACGATAAATTAACTTTTAAAAAATCTTTAATGCAAAAAACATTACAGTATATATATTACATTAAATTGTGCTTACGCGATAGGTATAAGATCTTTGCATTCATAAACTTTTCAATCGCTCTCTACTACTAATACAAACAGAGTACCATTTTTATCTTTATTTTATTTCATTTACATTGAATAACTTGGAATATCAAAAGTCCGTGGTCGCTTCAAGTTAAATTTTGAAATCGACCTTCTGCACCATAAGTCGTTATACACACGAAGCAAAAAGTAACATGAACACTGTGTATATTGTATTTATTAATTTCAAAAAGATAATGCAAAGTAAAACGTTCAAGAATTAAAAAATTGTAGTGAATAACATTTTTTTAAGACAAATCATGAATGAGTGTACACAAGTGACGTAAAACAATAGGCATTTTTTTCATTTTCTTTTATATTCTCATTACGAAAGACATGGTTTAATATAGGGCTGTTGAATTTGTTCTTTGCGCTGGGCGTGGCAAATTATTGCACATGTACGTCATACTGATGAAGAAACTGAAAACGAGGTTTAAATTTTAATATGGTGTCGAAAAGAAATAAATTTTTTAACTCGTCACTTGTAAATGATTCAAAAATAAAGCAACGAGAAAAACAATAAATTAATAAAATCAATAGCAAGGTATTTCATAAGAGTAAGTTTCCATTGGTTTTAATATGTAACTTTACAAAAGATGGTGTACTGAAAAACTCAGCTCATTACGCAATTAAAAAAAATGTACGTAAACTTTAAGATTCAAACTCGCAATGGTTTATTTTCACATAAAAACAGTGTAAAATATTAAATCTTAAGCGGTTACCAATAATTCTAAGGTACAATGTTATACACAATAAATAAAAAAATGAAAACAGAACTGCAGAACTTGGTATTTTCCAGACAATTTTGCTGAGTGGACGTTCAGCTCCACGCGCACACGGACGATCGAAAAAACTAGGATAATTTGTTCACTGGTATCTCCGGCTGAATTGCGGTGTAGTCTTACGTCTCCAAAAGTTACATGTAGCTTAGTTTGTATCTTAAATTTTATTTACAGTCAACCTACACTCGACTAGCAAGCAGAGTATCTTGCCTCCGGGTCGTGAATTTCAATTGAACATTTTTTGAATATTTCAATGCATACGTTTTTTTTAACAGTGCGAATAATTACAAGAGATATGTACGAACGTACATATTTTTCGATGGTAATAAAACGTTGAAAATTTACTGCCAGTCTGGGTACGAAGGTCGAATTTGATGTTCCAATTGAGATTCACAACCGACAAGCACGAGACTTTCCTTGTAGGTGCGGATAAAGGACATCATCCGATCATCGAAGTCTTTGCATTATACCACAGTGGTGGGATATACTAAAAATTTTTTTTTCCTTACTTAGATACACGATGTATAGCCGATAATTTGTATTTGTTTTTTTTTTTCATAAAAAATAACTATGAAACAAATCGCTTAATAGTAGTCGCTTACATTATCTAGATTAACAACAAGTTTCGACGCGCCTTTACTCGTCGCCTGGTACAATATATATAATATGTGGATGAATCGATCTTCGGGGCCGCCTCGCCGCCTTCCTTCCGCGCGGCGACCCCGAAGTTTGACAAATAAAAAAATTTCGCCCCGGCGAGGTCGCGCGGACAGGTCCGCTGCTTCCTGCACGCCGCTTGCACACTTAAAAATCAACTCCGCACACACACACACACCAGAGATGGATCCGACTGATTCATCGGCGAAATCATCGGCGCTCTCAATTGGTTCGTATTATTTTTAGTCAATTCGACGGGCGGAGCCCTCGATGCTGTTCCGCGATCTTCTCTCGCTTCCGGCGTGAAAACAATAAGATCCGCGCACCAGGGTCGTGCGTACGCTACGTTTCGTATCAAAAACTTTGTCTATTTTTTTATTTTCCTTTTTTTTTCTTAAAAGTTGTACTTTGAGTTATACAATTTCATCACAGTCAAGTTACATCTCTCGATTTCACTCCGATACACTTTACAATGCTTGCGTTGCGTTGAGAAAACAAAGTAAAGAGGGAAAGAAGGCATCAGCAAGTAAAAGAGCGATCTTTATTTAAAACGATTCCTCGGCGGAAGAGCATCGAAGGTTTCTGTATACGTGCAGTATGAAAATTGATTTTTAGTGTTCGGATAAAAACATTTTCTTTTATATAAAAGCGTATAAACATTTTTCTTAGAAATCATAGAAGCGATTACTAAATTAATTATTGAAACATATATTACGTTAAAAGCTATTTACAACTTATTAAAATTAACAGTAGATATACCCTTTATAACCGAACTTATCTTTTCTTTTTATATTTACAAAAATCTTCTTTCTTCGTCATACGCAAACTGGCTAATATTTTAACTCTCTCAACACTTTTTCTTTTCTAAGAGTGTAAGCTGGAGCGAGTCTGATCAATCTCTGGCTAACATTGATAAACTGCATATAAATTATTAGACAGATTCTAGAATCGGTGGATGTAATATTTTAGATCTGTTAAATAACGTTGGACAGTCGTCGGTGCATTTAAAAAATATCAATTTGTACACGTTGCGCAAAAATACATTAAACTATTCGAAATTACGATGCACAAATCAATAATATTTAATAGAGTACAAAAATTGTTTGAAAAATATAATCGCCCATTTAGGTTTACTTCTACGAAGTCATTGATCACTAAAATATTGAAATGTTTCTAAATTAGGGGAGTTTGTGAAGAACGACGAGTACAATTTGTTGAATTAATTCTTGTGCGACGGCTACGTTGCCCGTTTCAAACATTCATTTTTTTTCTTTTAAGCGCAACTGGCGATATAATACTGGAGAAGCACCAGGTCAGGACGAACGAATAGTCTGTATCTGGCTCGACATTTTGTAGAAAGACTCACATAATTTTGATGCTGCCAGTCCCTTGTTTTGAAACATGACTTGAATCACTATCACCACGCAATCGCCTGTTCTTCAGTAAATCTGTCACGGTTAGCAATGGTAACATGCCTGGAGATTAATTTGAATCGTATCGACCTGTCTCCGTCGGCCGAGAACGTTGCAGAGGGGCTCCTTTCTCGATAGTAATCGGTTTACAATTTGTGCTCACTAGGGGCGGATGAAACATAATCCGGTAACATATTTCGTGTGTACAGTTTCTAAGCAGAGTGCTGACAAGAAAAGAGTAGCTTCGTTTGGGCTTGCCCTGCAGAGACAGGACGATACGAAGATTTGAATTAATATCCGGACCCGGCACCGTCGTTAACCAACCGTGACAGCTCGTCTACTGACAAGCGCTTGTGTCGTAGTAGTATTGCAAGTGATGCTTCCGTCGAAAGAGACTAGTAGCAAGAGGATCAGGAAAAAGCATCTAAGTCTCCCCCAAGATGTAGAGCCGGAAACAGTTTACTCGGTGATCCCGGCTTGGTTCATCTTCTTCATTAATCTGTACTCATCGCGATGTACCCTAAAATTAAACAAACGAGTGATATAATCAATGTTATATACGATGGAATTAAAATTTTTGTTTTCTTGCAAAATACAACGACTGTCCAATGTTTTTTTATACATTTGCTATATACTCGCGAGCCGATAAAAATATGTTTGTCGTACTTGTCGTCCGCGGTCCGATATGTCTGGGCCCTATATAAGAAAACGGAGCGGCGCAATCGGCGACTCCGATATTTTCTTATGTTTCTTTTTTTTTTGTTTACAATCAATGCGTAACTTTTCTCGCACTTCCATATTTTTATAACATTGCTTAGACAATTGTTAGTAATATTATAATATTGATTACCATCGTACGATAATTATTTATATTAGGTACACCCGGTTTTGCTTCTTGCATCTGATATACATCATTCCTATAATTTTCTTTTTTTGCTCACAATAACGATATTTTTTTAGGGGGTACTGAGAGGATAAAAAACAAATAAAAAAGCTCTGAGCGTTAAGAACTAATTACATTATTCAGCGTACTTTTTTTATTCTATTCTGCTTTTATACTTTGGCACCGTCGAAAGCCAGCATTCGATAGGAGAGCAGAATCTGAAATTTTTCGCAATCGTACACGGAACTCATGGATTATACGTATGTTAAGGGTTTGTTTAAAAACTTCTTTAAAATATTAAATCTTCTCAGCTGAAAGAATTTCTTTTTCAATTTTATTTATCCTTTTCTTCGAAAAAACAAAATATTGAAAATTGAAAAAAGAAAGAGCTTCGGTATTGCAGAAGGTTTAATGTTTTTAAAAACCATTCGACTTGAGGAGGAACAAATAGAAAGAAAAAAATTGACGAAAAGAAAGCGTTTACTTACGATAACAAAATAAAGTAAAAAACTTGTGTACGAAACTTAAAAACAAGATCGTAGACACGATTACATTGCGCACCTTGGAAGACGAACGAAGGATCGTCGATCATTAATTTTTCGCTTTCTCTCTCATGCTGCACGTAAAAAATGGGGCGGACAGTGCTCTTTGCGTTCGCATTTGTACAGTTTCGTCTGTCAAGGAATCCGGCGCAAAAGCTTTTGCAACTCATTTTTTTTCACTTCCTCGCTCGACAATCTATGCTTGTGTACTATTACTTTGTTGGAGGTCAGAAAATCTCTGCGTCCCCCGTTCATTTTCCTCCTTACCTAGTTAACATCGTTTCACATTTATTCATACTTCTATTACGAGACAAAACTAATTACGTATTTGTAGCTTCGGTTTGAACGTTACTTTACAATCGGTGCACCGTATACATTGAAACTTTCTCGACAGGGCTGAAATTTCCGTTTGGCGAGGGAAAATGAACGCCGCGGACGCGTCGAGGATTGAACATAGCGCGAGTACATTGTAATTCCCCGAGGCAATGTCAATCGAGCGCGCGATTGTGTCTACCAGGTACATCGTAACAAGTCATAATCGTAATCTTAAATACCCCTCATCCATTATCATTTTTTTTTCTTTTAACCTTCCCTTCCTTCGTTTTATTTTCTCGTATCGCGCTCAACTTTTAAGGAATTTGCAATAATGTGTGTGCATACGAAAATGCAGTATTGAATTTCTTTCATAATTAGATGTTATTAGAGGCATTCGCGTGCGATCGAAAGTTGCAACTTCCGTAAAAAGGTGGCTTCCACAGTTTCGAAACGGGCCCGTTTGGCAAGTTCAGTCAATGGGAAACGTGTCGCTCTTTCAATATATGTATATTAAAGTTCAGAAATAATATTTAAAAACCAATAACAAAGAATTGTATACGTTCTCGTTAGGCTCTTTAAAAATCGAATCACTATTCAATGTACACAAATGTGCGCGCTTTTGCATATGTTGTGATTACTGATTATTATTTACAAATGATCGAGACGCATTAACTAAGAATATAATTTACATAACGACATACCATTAACATTTGAGTAAATTAAAAGGTGGGAATGTCACTTTAATAAAATTTCTATGTAATATTACGCCTTCTTAAATCCTTGACAAACTGATATACAGTGCCACAATAAAAACCATTAAAACTTTTATAAAAGTTAAGAATTCAACGTGATTAAATAAATTCGGCATTAAAGGTGCACTTTTACGGAACAATTAAACTGTTGCGATTAAAATTCAAATTGATGAATGATTTAAAAAAAGATATTATTACTTCATTTTTATTGTAATTTAATATTATGTTCATTTGCATCTTTAAAAAAATATTATCTTGAGAAAAAAACAATTATTTTCGGATTCATTTCTTTAAGTAGGCCAAAACTTTGTTTTCTCAGTAACCGATTTTTATTTTTAATAGTAAAATATATTATACTAATTGAAAGTTCTCCTAATTCACCGATTTTGAGGCTGATGACTTAAACGATTAAAACTGTTAACTTTGAACTAGCATTAGTTTACAATTGGTCATACTACCTAATCGCAACAATCTAATTGGTCGCGTAAAATTGCGCATTAAGTAGTAAAAGTAAAATTACGTGGCATATATAAAAGACCATAAAATAAAAAAGTTTTGGTCAAAGTAATTTTATTTCTCGATTTCTAACTTACGAAGGTTACTTTGTCAGCTAAATTTGTTCAACTGAAGGTTAAAAATCGAGGATTACATTGGGCCAATAAAACGATTTTGCTCTATGTTGATTCTTTTTTAATAAGCGAGGCCAAATGTCTGCTTGATTCCGGCACGAAAAAACATTCCAATTGACAAATGAAATGATACGGCAGAAAAAAAAACCGACAAATTCATCTGACACACAAAACAAGTTGATTAGTTAAAATAAATCAAACGCGCGCGTCCATGCCTCGAAATTCTTACTAAGTTAGTACGTAACGGCAGCATTGATAAATTCTTTTATCTATAAGCTAAGTGAGGATAAAAAGAGAAGACAAACTATTCGTTCGTCATGGCTTAATAATATCGTTATGCACATTTAAAACCACCGTTCCCCATTGACGTTTGTTGTTTCATTTATAACTACGGTGGTTGTTTTACTTAATTTGGAATTTAGAATACTTGTGAACTTTCGCAGACTTTGCATGATTTTTCAAAATAAGTATCTTCTGTACTTGATAAATATTCTACAGGCAATTTATCAAATGTATCTATCAATAACTTTGGTATAAAGATTGGATTGCCATTGAGATGAGCGAGTGCTTTCTCAAAATTCTCAACGGTATCACAATCAATATCAATTATAAAATATATTTTTGTCACGAAATAAATTTCTAAATAAAATCTGCGATAATTAAAAAATATTGCTCCAAATCACGAAAGTATGACATAAAAAGAACATTAATCGTTTTTCATGTTTACACTCATGAAAGAGCTCCGCGATCGTACGAAAAACAATGATCGGTTGTGCAATGTCAAAAACTATGGGCTACGAAGTCGTTATAATACACGTCGGCTAACTACATACTAGACTCCTTCGTGGTGAGGGATTCGCTTGTGTTGTCGACGCGTATCAGCGTCGATGAGTTTAGAACCGTACTCCGACTCAGGGACGCAACTCGCTCCATCACGCACGAGGCCGAAAGTCGCGCCTCGGCATCGTGGTCCCAACATTCCTCCATTGTATCGCAAATTGCCAGTAAACCCTAAGAAATATTTTTAATTCATTTAATTTTTTAGCTTACGTATCATACATATTCGTAAAATTCGTATTTAAAATATTTATTATTGCCTAATAGTGATTAAATAATTGTAAACTACAATAAAAATACAAAATTTATAATTAAACTTTTGTACTGTCTTTTTTTACCAATCAATAATTTAATGGAAAAGGTTTTTAAATAATTGAAAAAAAATTTTGATCACTCACCGGGTGTTTGCGCCAAGTATCTAGTATTAATGGTCTTTCTTTTTTGTGAACGACACTCTCTTGCATATCTTCGAGTGTAGGATGAAGGCCAACTTCCTCCTCAAAGGGTAGCCTGTATTCACCGATTGGCCCCTGCAAAACACAAGTTATAACTGTCTTACTAAAAATAGGTAGCACAATCTATTTAAAGATTGCGTTTTCTTTGTAGAGTTTCAAGAAAAATATTTGTAAAAGAAAAATATCAATTGTTTATAAAAAACCTAATTTATAAAAATACACTGTTACATCAGATTTAAGGAAAAAAAAGTTAATAAATTGATAACTTTTACGCAGTTAGTAAAATATCTGGTGCAGCTAAATCAATAATTGACTTACGTCTTGCACGGTACACCGCGATGCAAGCTCCCAGAGTACGAGACCGCAGGCGTACATGTCGATGCGCAGGAACGAGTCCCGGGTGAAGTTTATGGCTCCCTCGAGGACCTCGGGCGCCATGTAGCGTCGCGTGCCCACCTGTCCGTGCGTGTCGCCGCACGGCTTTCCAGGGTGGAAAATTAGCGCCAGACCGAAGTCCGCTATGCAGGCGCTCATGTCGTTCTTCAGCAGAACATTCTTCGACTTGAAGTCGCGGTGAGCTACCGCTGGCTTGTAACCGTCAGCCTTGTTAGCCGGGATCTCTTCGTGCAGGTGCGTCAACCCTCTGAAATTAAGAAATAACATTAGTGAAATTAATGAAAAGATAAAAGATTCATGACAATACATACGCCGATGAAGGTAAGCAACAGGAATAGTGCGAGTTCAGTGACCTGGGATCTTGAGGTACCTTAGAGAATCAAGGAGGAGGATGTAGGAGTAAAAGTTACAATGTCGGTATTTTTCTATGAAATTTGAGTTTTTAAAATGTAAATAAATGTCTAAATATTAACTAAAAAATAATTTTTTTGAACATTTTCATTACTTATTAAACTTTAGTGAAATGCCAAGATTTCAGTTAAAAAAAATCCCTTCTTAAAAGCTAATTAGTGAAGGAATGTAAAGATCAGTGTACCTAGCCATAGATTCAGCGATCCTGCACATCTCCGGCCACGACACAACGTTGGCCTTGAGGTAATCGCAGAGCGAGCCTTTCTCATGATAAGCGGTGATGAGCCAGAACTCGGCCTGCAGATTGTCGCCGCGCTTCTCAACGCCAATATACCGCAGAATATCTTCGTGGTCCATGTGCGCGAGCTTAAAGATCTCCTGCTCCGACTGCCAGGACTGTTTATCCTGTATGGGAAATACTTTGACGGCAACTACTTCGGACCTCAGCTGGGCCTTCCATACAGCGCCAAAACGACCGCGCGCCTTTATCTCCAAAAGCTGGATCGGACGATTGCCCAGGTTTGGCGAAGGCTGCGGCAACGGACCTGGCTCGATTGTCGGTATCTGCGCAATAGATTCAAGGCTCATAAGTTTGGGTATTGTTCAAAGTAGGGAAACGTTAGTGCAAGGAGAATTTCTTTTCATACCTCGTTAAAGTATCCCAATTTTCTATGTCTGTAGTAATAGAAAATACCAGACAGGATAATCAAAAGTAGTAGCATCGGAATTGATATCGACAGTACAAGTGTTATCAATTGCTGCTCTGTATTTGGAACTGGTTCGAGTTCTGAAATTCAAAATACACCATTAGTTGAGATTCACTGAGTTTGCAGAAAAATTCATTACGTGAATGGTTCTTTATTTACCATGAATAATTGGAGGAGGTTGCGTTGGCTGCGGATCCCATGAGAAGTTTTTATTGCACATGTTTCCATCGCAGCAACAGAAGAACAGTTGTTTCATTCGGTCTGCATTCTTTTCGACACAATGTTGTTTGTCATAACATTCTTTGCTATCCAAGAAGCATCCCTACAAATACACAGTGGTTTGTATCATCATTGAAAGTTGAGAATAAACTCACAAAAGTCATAAAATAACTTTATCACTCACTTTTAACTTTATGGTGGACTTTTGCGTAACACTGCTGTACTGCCACAGTACGTAACAGTGATTGCGCTTGTCAGGATCATGTGGTCCACACTGTTCTTTTTCCACACAATCTTCTCTAAATTCTCCTCCACACATTGTTTCATTGTAAAACTCACAGTACGTCGATCCTTTGACATCATGGGCACTCACTAAGCCTAAACAAATTTTTAGAAAAAAAAATTAGTTTGTTTCATTTAATTATATTGAAGTATAATTCAAAAATTATCAAACTAATAAATACTTGTAATTTTTCTTTAAAATTTTGCATAAAAACAATTATTTCGCAGCATATTTAATAAACAACTATTATCAGTACATTATCAGTGTTTTTGAAAAGTTTTTATTTATGAATGAACAAAAAGTTTTCTTGAAATTAAATCTGAACAATATATTTAGTTATTTAAGTTTAATTGAAGTCCATTACAATGATTGCAATCAAAACAAAACATTTATTTTGAATTAGATAATGATGTTAATACTACCTATGCAATAGATTAAAATAATCACATTTTATAATAGAAGCAAATACAACCTTGATGACTATGAAAGAGGAAAGTTATCCTATTGAATGGTCATTCAATAATAAGGCTCTAAACTAAATAAAAGAAATAACTTACTGGAAAAAGTTGTATAAAATTGCAAATTAAAATGCTGACAGGCAAAAAAATAAGAAGCACGGTTGAAAGAGAACATCGTTGCTCTGCTTAATTCTAAGTGATATGCATTGTGTCTTGACGCCACATGATCAAGAGCAGGATAAGCTTGCGCTGAATAAGTTTTTTTAATCCAAGATAGCAAATGGTCTCAAAGCTGCTCCGAAATGTATCCTGTCATTTGACCCTGCACGTTGGACTCAACGGAGGAAGCACACACGTCCCAACGTCAAACGCAAATCTTGGACAACAATTGGAGAAAGATCACAGCCACCCAGCCCCGACCAGCCCCTCGGGATATTTATAGCCGGCTGTCGGGGGCTGGCTCGCGTCGTGCTCTCGCATGGGACGATCGCGTGCGCTCCGGAATCCGCGACGCGGAAAGGTCGACGTCGCGCCGCCCGAGGATGGTATATAGACTCACCCAAGAGGCCGAGGAGTATGCAGGGCAGTAACGCGGCGTAGGCGGACATGGTGGGCTGCTGCTGGCTCCGCGCTGCTCGTCGCTGCTCTCGCCTCGCTCGCTCGGGAATCACGGGAGCAATCTCCGAGTCTTATTAGCCATTAAGCAAATTGCAGCGGGCAATTCATGCGGCAGCGCATCACGACCGCGACGCGGACCACCAACATCACACACGCACACTTCCGCCTCCGAGATTCCTCTTCTCTCTTTCTCTCTTCTTTCTCTCTTTCTCGCGTAACACTGCGGCGCGTGTCACATATCGCCGCCTCCGCCGGGGCTGTTGCTCCAGGCGCGCATCCGCGAGGCTCCTTCCTCGGCCGATCCTCCCACGCTCCTCTTCTCTCTCTCTCTCTCTTTCACCGCCCTGTTTTGATCCCCGAGAGAGACTGCGACGACGGGCGGCTTCGCTGAGGCGCGCGCGCGCGCACACTAAATTTTTAATGCGTTTCTCTGGGCCATGGGGGCACACGGAGCGCGACAGAGACGGACAGAGTGCCGAGCCGCTATGATGATAATGCGAGAGGAGAGGAGGGACACGGCGACGACGACGTAGGTATGTAGGTGCCTCGCAGGGGACGTCTGAGCCGCTGGCTACATGTCCGTCGCCGTGTTTATTTCGAGAGCGCGCCGCAGACACAAAAAGAGCGAGAGCAAACGCTCCGCGACGCACACACGGTTCTACACACACACACGCGCGCGGCACTGATGCGATGCGATGCTCGGCTGGTGGACCGGAGTGTGTATCGCGCGATATACACCGGACCGGACGATCAGCGCGCACGAGGCGAGGGCGGAGGTACTCCTGACGCACGTAGAGGTTGGAGCGGCGACGGGAGCACTAGCTGCGCGCGGGATACACTGGGTAGAGCGCGAGAAGCGGAGTCGCGGGTGCGGGAGCTCTGCAGCCTCCTACTGTCACGTCCCCATTCGACCGGACCGTTCCCATTCGATCTGACTGCCGAGGCTCTTCCACTATACTGCGTACTGTGTGCATCCGTGAGTCGCCGAGGCACGCGCGCGCCCCGTCCGTTCCGCTTCGTTCCGCTCGTCTTGTGCGTTTGTTTTTGTGTATTTAAAGCGTCGACGGCTGGCTTCTTTTTTTTTTTTACTTTCGCAGTTTCGGAGCAGGAAAGTACTTGAGGGCTCCGCAACAGTACTTGGTTATATACCGCTTTTATGGCTCGACGTGCGGGTTCGAAGTGGTTGTTTTTACGGTTTCTGCTGGGTGGTGATCACTTGGTATGTGGAATGTATGGGAGTTCAGTTTATATAGCATGCTAAGTATGTTTCTTTTTGTTCACATATGAGAGTTGTAAGGGTAATTTTATAAAATATTAAATTGTTTAAACTAAATGTTTCAAATATTATTTAGATATAATTTAGAGTAATTATTATTAGTTACCCAGTCAAAAATCAACTTCTGTAATAAAAGTTTAAAAGAGTTTATAACTGTTATTAACAATTTATAAAGGTAGGATTTGAGACTATTAAAAAAGTTTAAAACTATTATAAATAGTTTTAA
>JAXIUT010000021.1:14975758-14987829 GCA_035586675.1 Eurytoma californica
CGTATAGTACTGGTGCGTAAGTGATTATTCAGCTCGTGCGACTTTTCACCCTCGCTTCGCTCGGGCGAAAACCGTCGCACGACTTAAATAATCATCTTCCGCACCCGTGCTATAATATACTATACTAGGTCGAGTAGGTCGCCCTCTTACGAAAAAAATAGTAATTTTTCCTAACCTATTTTCTCAGTGTATTATCCTCGCTTAGGTATTGTAGTGATTGATCTTGTCATGAAGATATCAGTCTCGTGTTTACAAATTCGTAATCTTTTTAATGTGCAAAATTATGAAACTGAAAAATCCCAACTTCCGTCACTGATCTCAGGGAATACAAATTAAACCCTACGTATAATTTTTCAATCAACGGCTTGCAAGAGTGAACTAGGTATCTCTGAGTAAAATTTTGCTACATCATTACTCATTTGTTCTTTATTTAGGAATTTATTCAGCGTGCATCGATTACCGAGAAGCTTTTTTAGAACTTGTAATAAGTTGCGCGAATTTATGACCATTTTTTAATTAAGTTATCATTGCTGTATGATATTGTACTTCAATTTATGCATTTGTTTAGTTTTTTTATAATATATGACTAATAAAAAATATACACTTTTTTTGTTTCACTCCAGTTTTAATTTAGTGCAGAGAAACCTCGATTTTTTTATTTAAATCAAATGTTTAAGATATAAATAACATTTATTTTATATTCGTAAGGATTGCATCAACCGAGAATTTGTTTGTCTTATTCCAAAATAATATCAAATAATTTATAAATGTCCAAAAGCAGCAAAAAAAAAAACAACTAATCTTGCTTCGCTCTTATTTTAAAAGGAAAAATGTTTCATTCATTAAAAGTGGCTCAAAAAGTGCATGTATATTTGGATATCGCTTTAATATTCGAGAAAAGATAAGATAATATCAACATTTGTCTCGAGTCTTACGGAAGCCCTATAATTATTCAACATTAAAGGAAGGAGACGCCGACATCAAATTTAATTTTTGGATACAATCTAATAAATGTGCATTTGCACGTGTGTTGCAACCCGAAAAGCCAACTGCTGGCGTGCCGTTCACTTTATGCGGCTCGCGGATCGTCGTGAGTTACTACTTCGCTTGCGATACTCCGCTGAATATTTATAAACGGTAACAATTGCCGATCAATTTGAACTAACTTATTTCGCCGGTAGCGCGGGGAAAGTGAACTCAATTCATATATCGACGGCAATCAGTGGCTAATGAATCAATTACAGGATCGCGATCGAATCTGCACAGGCAGTGAACCGTCTGCAGGGCCGTTAGTTGCTCCGATTGACCGATGAGATTCGCACACGACCGATAAAACTTATCTACGAAAATCTCCATTGGTATTTATGAATTGTTAATAGCAACATCTATTTGGCATTTTTTTAGAAATTCAGACTCAAAATTGTGTAATTTTCTTGTCGAAATAAATGTTTTAAATAGTTTTTAATTATTTAATATCTATTAAACGGGCAAAAAATTAAGTGGGCGTCGATAGCAGCGGGAAAAAAACTCGGCAGTTTCCAGCAGGAATGTTACTTTCAGATTTTTTGATAATAAAACTAAAAGATAAACTTTATAAAAATTATTTAATAATCTATCGTGAATTTTTGAATAATTTGTAATATTGATCTAACTAATACTAGTCACAGAACTTAACAATTTTATTGCTAAACAAATAATGCAACCGTTTTTATAGCTTAACAGTTCATATAGTTGTAAAAAAAATCAAATTTAAGATAATATAGATTTGACTAAATACGTTTGTAATAGTTCTATTATTTATACGTTATTTAAATAAATTTTATATAATGCTCACATATCGATTTCAAAATACGAATTCAGAAAAAAGTGTTCAAGGCATAATGCCAAGAGTACTTCAAGCGCAGGAATTTAAATGTGGCTACTATTTAAATTGCTTTCAATTTACATCGATGCGCAATGATACAATCGTTGAGATAATTCGAGCTACTTGTGTATCGGCTATTGAAAATTTATTTAAAGATTTCTGAATCATTTAATAATCTATTTTTAGCCCTTTACAAGAAATCATAATTTATCACTGCTAGAGAGACAAATAAACAGCAACCATATTAGTTTTAGTCCGGCTCAATTCACGAAGTGTACGTTCTATTTCTGGATTTCCATTTTCCACGTGTTCATAATGATAAAGCAAATCTAATTTATTCACAATGAAATTACTTTGCGCCTTATTTAGAAATCCTCTCACATTCATAAATGTCACACTTTTAACCGTGCCCCCTTTGAAATTAATCGATAAACAAATGTCACTACTACTATAAAAAAGGCCATATACATAATTTATTCATTTTTTTTTACACTTTATAATCTAATTAAAAAAAACTATCATTTCAAGAACCGCAGCGTATATAGTCTCGAAAGAATCGTCATTAGCCGCGCGTCGAAGGTGGAGTCCTCGAAGAAGTCCGAAACGACCGTCGATCATCTTCCAATATCGTCCGGCTCGCTTTATTGAAACCTCCACTTTGCGGCGAGAGAGCGACAAGCGCGCGGGAAGGACAGGCCTTAATTAGCCCGCGTAAGGAGAGCGAGCTTTGCGAGGCCGCGCGAGCGCGCTCTCCGCGCGAAAATCGTTTTTTTACCCTTCCGATCGAGAGCTTTTTGCGCGGACCTTTCTTTTTCGGCGGCGGACTTCGCCCGATCGAATTGACCCCGACAACGTGCGTCTGTTTTTTTTCGCGACTCCACAGTGTCTGCGGAATGGGATCGATAAAATAAGAATGGGTATGAGTCACCCGTTCTATATTAATTCAATATTCGTCGCATGTTCTATATAAAATTTGTTTTCTTGAGGTTTATCGAGGCTGCATTGGTTGCGCAGTCTTAAAATTTTTTTTTACATAATTATCTTTTAAAAGTTTATTTTTATGGAAAATATTTTATATTCGTGGTATTGATTCAAAGCATTTAAGTAAACAATTAAAATTGGGATGAACAAAAATTTTTTACTTTTGTGTAGTTTTGATTGACATTGTCTAATAAAAAGAAACATGAAGATTTTGTCGTATAAACTTATTCGATTATTTTCATTCACAACTTGAATTGATCACTTTCATGTGTCTATTCACTAAACCAAAATTTTAAAAAGTAAAATAAAAATATTGTTTTGTATTTGAGCATTAACTTTTGAAAATGATTGTATTTTAAATACAGAGAAATTAACGAGAAACTTTTGACTAAAATTATGTGATTTTTTTATTAATTAAAAGTGACTGTTCTCTTACTTCGATCCGTAAAAAAGTTGTCTTATTACTCTGATACTAAAATTGTTATTTTCAGCTCCTTTGTTACTTGTACTGACCATTAACGTGACTTTTAAGGATCTAAAGTCAACATACACTTCAATAAAATATCAAAATTTAATTTGTTCGTATTTTATGTAGGTAACGCTTAAGGATTTTATTAGTCATTATGAATATAGTGGAACGAAACTTGCTACAGTTCAATACGATATATATTTTTTAAAATAAATAAATGACAAGCTTATCTTATGCGGTTATGTTGTTCCAAGCGTTTTTTGCAGCGAGATATGCCTAGGTAAACATAATTGCGAGCGAGTATATAGTTTCGCGCGCGATCTAAATAATTCCATTAGAATAATTTCCAATTAGCATACGTTCATTGAGAAATCAACTCGCTCGCGAACTGCAGCATTGAGCGATATATGTTTTACGCGCGTGTACTCTCAAATTGTTGGTTTTGCCTTCGCGTTGAAAAATAATAATAAAAATAAACAATTTATAATATATTCTCGTATTTTTAGAATTCCCCTGTTTTTTATCTCTCACTTCGGCGATCAAAATTGATTGCGAAAGGCGCAATAATGCGCCTTTAACTGCTATTAACAAACTTTGAGTTTGCTAATAGCCAATTATACTCGCCTCTTAATAAGTAGTGCAACTATTTTTATAAATTCTCGGAAAAATTAAAATTACCCTATAATTACGAGACTTGTTCTGTTCGATTTATTTTTAAAGTGTTTACGGACTAAGCTCGCGCGCGTAACCATTGATTTTAAAATTTTTTTTATGAATTGTTTATTGAAAAATAAAATAAAATATATTTCGTTTCCTAATAAATTGTAAGTACATTGAACGGCGGCGTTCAATCGTAACATTGCATAACATTTATAAATTCCTTTACTATTATTCTTAACTTACACTGAGTCTTTCTTACTTATACCATATTGAGGTTCAAAGTGTATAAACTCCTTGAATAAATTGATAGGCAGATATAAAGAACTCATATTACATTGAGTAGTTTCTTTCTTCATGAAAAAAAAATATTTTCTTTGCTTTTAATACACTGACAGTATAATAAAATTTTGATTGATATTGAAACAATCGATGATCATAACTTGTACTGCTTTATGTTGATTTTCCGATAACGAATTTCCTAAGAGCTCTCGGATCTTTCTGGAGCCGCACGAGAAGCTTATCTGGGCAAATGTTTGACCATATGGCACGTACACAAAGAAAATACAATTTCAAAAGTTGGCTAGAGATTGGATAAGGCAATATTCCAAAAAAGGGATATTCTTTATTTCTTTAAGAGTTATTCTTTATAATTTTAGTGATATTTGTTTAAAACGATTACACGATTTTTTAAAATTAATTGTGATCAGTCGCATGCCATCAGTTACATGCTAATCTGCTAAATTGTGAAGTACGATATAGTAACCTTCTCCAATTCCCTAATCGCATACATATGTAAAAACGACTTATACATGTAGCTGAGAAAGCAAAGCCATTATCGGGAGAAATGTGTCAAAGTCCACCTGTGGGAAATTTGCGCAAGTAATCGCGTATGTATATGCGCTATATGGCTGTATCTGACCCCAAGAGCATTGTAACTTAGTTGCGAGCACACCGAGAATAATACTTGTAGTATGTGACTCGAGAAATCGATGAATTTTGAATATCCACTTAAGAGACTCGAACGAACTGTCCGAATATTTAATCATATAAAAATTAAGTTATCATTTATATCACACTAATTATTTTGTTCTTAACTTCTGTATCATACAAAACTCCAATTAATTTTAAACTGTTTTTAGTTTCTGCAACATCACAAGAATATTCAAATTTACTATCTTAATGCGCAACAGTCGTAGGTATTTTGCGAGTCAATGTGTTATACACACTTAACCGAATTTTATTCTTTTAAAACATGTCTCAAAAATGGAAATCTTGCCTGAAAAAGCGCATGCACAGAAATTTCGATTTTCACTTGTTTTCTATTTTTTGAAAATATTAAAGCGACAATAAAAAAAGATGCGAAAATACGCATTACAATTACATTGCGCTCCCGATTATAGCTGATTATTGAATAGATTATTTGAATTATTATTGAATCACTATTGAATTATTATTCAATTAGTGATTTTTTATTTAAGAGTCACGGTTTTACCATTTTTATCGATTGCTTCTAGAAAAAAAACAATAATTACAACTACGAAATTATAAATTGATTAAAAATTGATTGCGAAGTCACTTATATTTAAAAATGCACTGTGCTTACGCGAACGAATAACCCCTCTATTTGAAGATTCAACGTCTTTGTTAGAGGAGGCTTACATTCACTGTGGCAGCTGCACTTTGTGTACTATAGCTATAGTAGTCGGTAATTCACAACGTGATAAAATTTATAGCTGACGTTAGTGAGGATTATGAAATGCGGTTATTCAATTGATGATGGATCGTAAATAAACAATGATTGATAACAAAATACGGAAATCTTGATAATATTTAAAACAGCCTCTGAATGCAGGTCAATTATTTCACGGGACATAAAAGAAAAGTTACGCAAACATATCGGATAATTTTTCAATTCTCATGCAATCTTCTTAAATATTAAGTGCGTCGTTCAGTTTTGTAAAATTCTGTAAATTTAGCTACCGCGTGATTCTTTTCGAGTGTACACTTGAATACGTACTAATTTCGTTAGCAATCATTACACAATTACTTTTTTAAGAAAATTTTGTTAACAAAATTGAAAATTTTACTTTAGACAACGTGACTTATTCATCACGAAGTTCATTGAGCAGCCTTATTTTTTTATCATTTATCACTTCGCATCAGTTATTTTCGACTTTATCAGCGCAAATACAATTTTAGTCTGCGACGCAGAAACCATCACTGATTAGCTTACATAAATTAAAATTTTATTTGTCCCATTAAAAAGACACTAAATAATCTTCTTTTCAAAATTCCGCACTTTATCTTTCATCGAAGTACGTCTTAACTGGTTTCATACTCGTTTGGACTTGTTCAAGAGGGTTCACTAATTGTGATTAAATAACTGAAATTCTATGTAAATTTGCCTTTTGAGTTTACAAGTCTTTTCGTGTCCATAGTGGGAAGTAGTCTGACTAAGCTCGAACGTTTTCTACTTGCACCTTGGATATAATTGTCGACTCTTTATTTAAGGGACAGCGAGGTGTAATTTAATAAGGATTTTATTTAAAACGTTTTTCCACTTTAATTTTTAAAATATTAATATTACAAACAAATTTTTTAATAAAACGTTTAACAAATTGTTTTAATCGGAAAATACGGATATAGTATGTAAATCGCAGTTCTCTTTTATGCTCTGCTCTGCAAGTGAACTTATAATGATTACATTGACGTAATTTTTTTTATTTACATACTATTCGATAAAGTATTATTTAAAATGAAAAGAATAGGTAGCTATATTATTTCTGACTTATTTGAACAATTTAAATAATAGAATAATTAGGAAAACGTGTTTACAAAATTTTCCATATTTTATAAGTTTTTAAAAACTTACAGCGTAAACAATAGAATAGTTGACCTACAAAAATTATTAAAGCATCCCACATATTTTCTGAGCATTGGAACTTACACCAGAATACATGTGGTTGACGAACAATGTATATATAACTTGAAAAACATATAGTAGACTAAACAAATTGATATTCATAATATTCTAAATAATATTAGCTATTAATATTAAAACTCCGGTATGAATTATAATTAATATAAAATGGTATTACCTAGACACCTGGACTATTTCACATTGATAATATTTTAAAAATATGATTTTCATCGCTTGAATGGCTTTAGCCACAAATATCTTTTCAAAATGGATTGAATAAAATCTTCTAAAAATGTAATTACACCAGCACGTGGACATATTTCATTTTTAGATGTGAATTTATTAAAAAAACTAATGTCTATATTAAAATATTTAGTAAAAACAAGCCCCACACATAAATGCAAATTAATAGAAAATCCAATTACCCCACGCCAATCACCTAACTCTACCCTTCAATTTGCCCCCGTAATCCATGCATATTTTACGCCAAGTGAAGAAAATACTCAGCGCTTAATGACCACCCACGCCGGAAAATAACACTGAACGCCGTATAGTCGGCGCACGTTTAGTTCTAGACGCGCCGAAAATCGACCTGTTGATTGTGCACGCGTACATGCTCATTCCGCTGCGCAGTGGAATATTTTCCCGAGCGATGCGTACACCGCGTACGGGCCTCGGGCGAAGAGCAAAAAAATATATACATCGCGGACACCTCCATCGATTATCAATTACGTGGGAGTCTGGGCGCGCTCTAATTTTAGCCGGCGAACCGAGCGCGCCGCCTCGGCTGCGCGCGCTTTATTGGAGGATCCGCTCCGGCGGAGTTGATTGTAAATAAGCGTCTATTTTAGGAGAGTCCACCAGGGATTATTGGGTTTTGATTGAGTGTTTTATGCGGGATTTTTATGTGGTCCTCATATTGATCGTCATTGGACGAGAATTTGGGAGATGGACCAACAGGTGAATTGAGACGTTTTGCAATAACTTGGTGAATCAGAGTCTTTCGTTACTCAATGGCGGAAGTAGCTTTAGAGTTATCGATGTTATTTCTTTTTTTTTTTATTAATTATGCTTAACTAAAAGAAAATCGTTTTGGGTGTAGAGTTTATTTAATTACCGTATCTCTGATCACGAATGTTTTAATTCCAAATGAAGATTATCCATTGATTTTATCACTCGATGATCTTAGTGAACGTAATTATAAATAAATTGATTATCACAATACGGTATTAAAGTAAATAGTATTTCCTTGATGATAATCATAAAAGTGTTCTTTAAAACTTTTCACACATTACGCACTAATGTAAGTTCTATCAGTAATTTTTACCATTACAAGGAAAGAAATACATTTTAAAAAATTCCCGTACTTTTTACAAAGATTATAATGTAATACATTTTGATACCAATTTTCTTTATTTTTTAATTTCCATTATTTTATTTAAAAAAATTACTGTAAAAATATCACCTATTAATGAGCATTTTTTTTGTGTGAGCTCTAAAATTAATGAAAATGTGCTTAATTAATCATGAATTAGTGGAGCACTTTTCAATAATTTTCAGAAAAACGTAACGTATCCTAAAGGTTATTTACTAATTGCAGATAGCGGCACAAACTTCTTCAAATTGTAATCACTTGTCCCCGAAATCCTCTCCAATTATCAATGGAACCAACAATTGATAACATCCCACTACCGCAAAGATAACTACAAACCGTCGTCAAAAAAAAAAAGATCGAGCTACGTACTCGATCATCTACAAATCTCCGTAAAATCTAGATTTTCGTATCGGCGATCGAGGGCTTCCCGGAAATCGGCCGCGCGCTCGCTAATCGAGATCAGAGGCGTTTATTAATTATGACGGGCCGGCGACGATCGACGGCCGCTCGCGAACGCGGCGCGACCGATCCGCGCCGGCTGGCCGCTCGAGCATTCGAGTCACGGTCATTTTCTGAAAAAGTGAAATTAGGTAGCGCGCTTTTTCACCGGCGACGCCGTGCACCGCCGCTCGATTTTTCTACACGCGGATAATTCACACCTTAGCAACCAGCTTATTTTCAACGCGTAAAAATAAAAATCGGAGCCGCGGCGCGCTTTGTAGTAAAAAAAAGAAACACGCCGCGCTCGTTGCTCCTTGCCGCGTGAATAAAGTTCATTCTCGTTGTTCGCGCATTTTTTTTTCTCAAATTTCGAGCTTCGATCTATGGTGGAGCGGCTTTATTTCCCCTCATCGTTCGCTCGAGTATTGATTTTGCGTTATTTTAAAATGCACGAACCAATAGTGCAGTGAAACTTGGTTCCACTTTTGTTAGTAAAATTCCGAAGCAACTATAAAATATTGAAGTTTCTCCAGTTGAAATCGGTAGATCGTTACAAAAAAGCAAGCCAAGAAACTACTCGTTAAATTGTCTCTCACGGACGAACGACAGTCTCGTACCGCACTGCCCGCACACCGCACCTGAACCTCACCTCGAAGACATGCCCCCCCGCAAAAGATACGAAATAAAAAAAAAAAAGCAAGAGGAAAAAGCACTACGAACCTCCTCTCGACCGGCAGATCCATGAGCTCGGGCACGCGGCACCAGTGCTCCTCCGGCACTAGGGTAATGAAGATCTGCGAGAAGTACACCCAAGCGACGAAGAAGGCGAACGGTATCATCAGGATAAACAGGATCCTCTGATAGGTCCCGAACTCGCCTATGTGCGGCAGCAGGTCGTCGAAGTCCACGTCCTTGCTCTTGGCATTCTCCTCCTTGGCCTTGGTCCTGGGCTGCTTGACCTCGTCGGCCGCCGGGTCCAGCGAGGGGCCGCACATCTCCTCGGGCGACTCCCCGGCTACCTTCTCCTGGGGCGGCATCCTGCGGGGGCGGCGGTACGGGTGACGAGAGACCAAGTGAGGCGCGTCGCGCGCGACGCACACACCTGACGCACCGGAGACAATAAAACTGAAAAGGCGCGAGGCCGCCCGGCCGCCTATATAGCCATCGTCTAGGAAATCCTCCCCCTCCTCCCGGCCGCGGGTTTTTCTCTCCGGCGGCGACGGCGGCGCTGCGCCAAGGTAGAGGTGCCGGAGGAGCGAGCGGCGCTGAGGCCTACGGGCGATAATGCGCGCCGAGCGCGCGCTCCACTCGGCCAGCTCCCTTTCATTCGAGCCGCCGGCGCCGACGCCGTACGTATCGCACAGTCAGCTGCTGCGAGAGAGTCCGCGGATTTTCGGACGATGAGTTCACCTTTTCTGCGATTTCGGGTTATCGACTTGTACGTGACCTGCTTTTCAATCTTTTTTTATTAGTGCTGAATATATAGTTAATTTTATTCTTACGACAGAAATAATACTTTAGCAACTTTCTATAAACTGCAGGGATAATTTTTGATAAACTTTTAAATAAAACTGGATTTTTAATAAATTTATAAATTACATTTCTTGATAAGCACTTACTTAATCCAATTATTACGTCGAATATGTGACAGTTCGTTATGAATGGAATTCCACTTAAAAATATTTTAGATAGTATTACTTGCATATTTCAATTATTATTATGCGCGATATTTTTGTTCATTTGATTTAGAGTAATCATATATAATGCCCTTTTTATTCCATTTCCATTACACACTTTAAGTAATATCTTTATCTATAATATAAACATAATATTTTAATAATGTAATAGTATTATAATTGCATCTTACATATTTATATTTTTATGCAATATTTTTGATTATTATTTATTTGAAACAATAAAATAATTTTCATACATATTTTCGATAAAATTCATATTTAACACATAGTCAAGGAATTGTAATTTTGTAAAGTTTTGACTTTTGATGCGTTTTTCTGTCTACGAAATAAAGAAAAAGTAACTGCGTATAATAAAAAATTACACTATTGACGTATTTCGCCTGAATCATAATCAATCATATGAACGCCTCGCTTAAAAGCACTAAATTTATCCACAGACATCAGTCCACCAGTAACATCTGTCATCACCGTAAACCATGAATAATTCAAAAAATAATTCAACATGAAAAAGAAACATGTTCCTATTGTCTCTAATATTAGATCGAAATCAACTCAACTTACAATTTAAAAAAACCTTCTAAATCTTATCTACCATCTAAAAAACACTGCATTCCGTCAATAAAAAATACGATTGGTTAAACATCACTCGCTTGCAATTACCTCAATCAAACGAGCACAGTGTGTGCACAAGCCGATAAAAAAAAGACACTCGACGCACCAACGACAATATTGTAAGGCGCTGTTAGAAAAAGAAGCGCATTACTCTAAAAATGATCCAAGAGTGAAAAAACTGAAACATCACTCGACATTCAAGTAAAAATTCAAAAAATTAATCCAATCGTCTGAAAAATCCAAATATCACTCCATTCGAGTAGGGAATCCAAAAAAAAACACTCGATTCAAGTGAAGAATCTGAAAAATAACTCCGTACGAGTGAAAAATCACCCCAATTAGCTCCGTTTTCACTTGAATCAAATGTCTCTTTCACTCTCTTACATCAAGAGAAGAAGGTACATAGAATCAGTGCCGCGACGAGCCGAGCATAACAGCGAAGTTCGCCTGGGCGCGCGATTTGCCGCTCGGCCGACGCTTGAATCCCTTCTATCGCGCGCTAATCACCATGGAGCCCCGCAAATTCCGCCGTTTTACCGCGCAGCAGCTTATTCGACGCGCCTATTTATACACCCTTTCCCGGGGCAAGAGCGAAGCCGACAGGGCCGTCCAATCGATATATAGGTATACAATACACAGGCCGAGCGAAAAATGCGCGCCTCTTTTTTCCTCGCGCGCGACACGCCGCAATAATTCCGGCCGGCGCGTTATAACGCGCTTCTTCCCCTTCGAACGAGGCTGTGCACGAGACGAGGCGCATATGCGATGCACGGGTAAAAATATCGCAGGAGTCGCTCTTCCGTGGAGACTGCGCCGCGCAAGCGCGGACCGTAGGCTAGGTATTCGCGCCCGAAGCGAGGATTACCGGCGAGAGTAGTGAAGCGATTAACGAGAAAGATAATTATTACTCTCATAATGTCAGAGAGTGATTTTATTCACTCTTTCTCCGAGTTATTTGGTAATCACTCCTTTTCATGTGATTTTTTGCGATTTTCACTCGAAAACGGATGATTTTTTTCACTCCGATGTAAAGAGAGAAATTAAGAGGAAAT
>JAXIUT010000021.1:14987929-15023555 GCA_035586675.1 Eurytoma californica
TCCTTACACAATTGCGGAGGGCAGTACGTTGGCCGAATTTTGAAAAATGATTTTCATCTTTAATAATAAATAAAATGCTTATGCCGATAATGCAGATTCCTGCAAGAGGGTTTCACATCCCGTTAACTTTATAATTAGATAGATCTTAAGTAGAATTTTAACTGTAAATAAAAAAAACTCCGGTACTAAGCTCTACGTTTGTGTATTAAATTGAAACATTCAATATTCACTAAATGTCCGATAGTCTTCGATTTAATCTTTTTTTTCTATTCTTTTGTAGGTTGCTATAATTGGCCGAACAGGTGCCGGCAAGTCGTCTTTGGTGACTGCTCTTTTCCGATTAGCCGAGACTGAAGGTTCATTGCTCGTCGATGGAATTGATACGAAAACTGTGGCATTGAAAGATCTACGCAGTAAAATATCCATCCTTCCACAAAAATCCATTTTATTTTCTACAACACTGAGGAAGAATTTGGACCCATTGGAACTGTTCGATGATACAAAAATTTGGTCTACCTTAAAATGCGTAAAACTGGACATCAATTTTCAGTCTTTAGATGAACAGTTGGATCAGTGGAGCCTTAGTAGCGGACAACGTCAATTGCTCTGTTTGGCTCGAGCAATTTTAAAGAAGAACAAAATTTTTATTTTGGATGAAGCTACTGCTAGCATGGATACTCGTGCAGATGATCTGATTCAGAGTACAATCGAGGAAAACTTTAAAGATTGCACGGTCCTAACGATTGCTCATAAGATATATTCGATTGCAAATTGCGATAAAATATTAGTGGTGGATGCAGGCCAGGTCATCGAATATGATGAACCTCGAGTGTTGTTACAGCAAAAGAACAGTTATTTTTATAAATTGTGGCAACTATTTAAGTTTAATTAGTTAATTACATTAAATAAATAATTTGCATTTAATAGGAACGATTTGGCATCGACCAGTTGCTACCACATTCCGGCGTCGACTTTTATAATAAATCATGAAAATTATCATCGTTAGCTTTTTTTAGTACAATCACAGTTACATTATATCACTATTAAAAGTACCGAGCAATTAAGAAGGTATAATTCACCTATTATTGTGTAACGCGTCTTGAGAATTCTAAAAGCAGGTCTACTTAATCGTTTCAACGCATCAGATAAAAAAAATCCGGATTGATCCCACACACGCGCCGCGGCGTCGCAGAGAGATTAACTATGGAAACCATATTTGCGCTCAATAAAAAGGTCGTGCGTATAATTACGCGATAGAGCTGAGAAAAATTTTCCAGTTGTACGTATTAGTCGTTGGACACCCCCGCCAACTTAATTCGCCTTTATTAACCTGTTTTTATCATACATCGCGAACTTTTTATAGGGAATATAAAAAGATTTTCATCGCCCGTTGTTTACAATAATTGCCGTGTCATTATCACCGAATAACCAAACATTCCTTAATATCGAAACGTTTTTTTTTCTTCGAGTTTTTCGATTCAAGCGCCGATGTATATCCGGAAATCGCGCGCACCGCTAAACAGACTCGACAGTGTCCAGCCATTGGAAATGATAAAAAAAAGCGCCCGGTGTGCGGGGGAAAAAATTTTCTGCGTAAACATAAATGGTGTAAGGTTGAATCAATTAAATTAGTAGAGTCAACGTATTTTAAATGAGCGCCAAAATCGAAGGTCCGATTTACCGAGGCAGTTCCCGCGCACGATCGGGTCGTATCATTTTGAATTCCGCGCGCGCGCGCCTGAACAGTAGGCAATTTTCGATTGTGAACGAGGTATTTTAAATCGTCTCGCTCACTCGTACATCGCAATTACTTTGAATGTAAATTCAAATTACAATTGTATAGGGAGTGTAAGAACCGATTTTTTTTTAATTGAATTTTTTTAATTCAATAAAAATGTTAACACTAATTAATATCGCGATTTAAATATAGTTATTAGATTTACAGCTGTTTTGAACTGCTTATTTTACAAGTACAATTATTTTATTTCTTAGGTGGGAATTTATCGATGTTGAATGAGTACAACTGATTTTTAATATTATCAGTACTAATAATATTAAAAATCAGTTGTACTCATTCAACATCAATAAATTCCCACCTAAGAAATAAGGATAATGAGTGTTAGAGTCATGTCAAGAGATACAATAATTTTATGTTTAATGTTGGATATTTTTTAAAATCTAAAGCTTGCCGACTCAATTAATTAACTCTAATGTTTATATTTTCGAAATATTTCGAAGTTTTGACGTTTGTTTTAATAAGTAAGTACTATTGAACTTTTAATAATTTTTCACGAAAACACGAAATTATATCATTATGTTGTAAACTTATTTAGAGTTAAATAAATCAAATAATTGGGGAAACGTCAAGAATTAAATGCGATTATCCATCTAAAGTATATAAAGAATTATTAGCCCACTAATAAAAATAAACAAACAAATAAAAAGGTTAATTAAACATTTCTAATTAATGAATTTAGTTTTATAATATTGATGATTTTTTATTACTTGTAATCGATACCTCAAATTGATTATTTTTTCTTTCTAAGTTTGTGCTAGTTTAAAAATTACTTTTTAATTATTTACTTTTTATGGCTCATAGTTTATGTCGCAGTCTTATATACATATCATCAAAATATGTATCTGTACTTGTCTATAAGGTTAACAGTCGAAAAAAATGTTCAAATATTAATATTAATATTTCATTCTGAGTAATTGCTAAGTTTTTATTCTAAAATACGTAAATTTATTCAAATGTATTCCGCTCCCTGCATAAATTAATATGTTGGTCATTGACGTCTTATTCGACACCGGAGTATGATTTTAGTAGTTTTTACAATATTTTTGTAAACTTAACTTTTGAAAGTATTAATAATGAATAATAATTATTGCTACAAAAGAAACTACAAAATTATGATATGACTAAACAATAAACCATTAGTTATTATTTCACATTATCTTAAATAATCAACATAACATACAGGTGGAACGTTTTTTTCCCTAATAATTTCTTATAGAATTATATCGCAATAGAATATATTACACTTCTATTTAATATTAATAAAAGTATTTAGTTTATCAATAATTTATGCTGCACATTAACAAACTCAGTGCACCACTCTCAGTGCACTTTCACGATACCGTAATAAACGACTGCGGTTTCCATTATCGCTGACCACTCTAAATTGGTAGCCATCCATTGTGCATACAATTTTTTTTTTTTTTGTTCAGTGGCTTCAATGCGCAATCAGGATCCCGGGAATATCGAGGCGGTCCAGTAGCTGCTCGGTCTATTTCGCGTACGACAAAGCGGCGCTACGTGAAAAATCGATGCCTCGGTCATCGCGTATCTGTTTGCGCGCTGCTTTACTGTTTTTTTTTCCTTTTCTTTTTTTGCAACGTATATGCATAAACGTGCAAAACTCGAAAACTTCCACGGGGGCAAATGCCAAACAAAGCGGTTAAAACGAGGAAAAAAAAACTTTGAACTGGAGAGAGGATATTTTTAAGTCCGCTAATTGTTATTCGCAAAGAAAATGAAGAAACACGATATTATTCTGCATTGTTGCGCTATCTACCTTTCATGCGCTGAAAGAATTTTTTTCGCCGCATACTCGTACGTGTTTCTTCGCTCGCTATATAGATCGAGCGCAGGAGGTGTATCGCACAAAAATACCCAGTAATTTATAGAGTGATAAGAAATCATTTTAAAAATATTTTCTGAAAAATATTTGCGCTTGCGTATGTAGCGTGTACATTTTGCATTGTACAAATTATGATTAATATTATTATTATTATTAATTTATACGTTAATGTTTAAATTAGTGTATTCACAGCGCGTACGCTTTGCATAACATGTACCAACCTAGATTTCAAAATAATTATTATTTTATCTTAAGCTCATTTGACTGCCCATTACACAACGCAGACTCCGTACGGTAAATATACAAAGTAACAAACGCATATGTACGAAATAATTTTTTTTAATTTCGAAAATATAACTGTATGAAGCTTTATTTAAATAATAAAATAGTTATTAATTATCATCGTTTATTTTACATTCATCGCGTTTCCCACAACCGCAAAGATTACAATTTAGCAGAAAAATAAATGAAAAGTATCCTAAACACTTTTACAATTGTATACGTCCCGGTCAGCCGGTGTTGCGGTTGCGGCAACAATATGATTCTCAGCTTCGGGCACCGCGTAAACTGCGGCGAGAAAAAAAAAAGGCACGCAGGTATATCCTGCAGTTATTATCTTTTGTGCTTCGAATTTCAGAAAAGAAATAAACTCTAAAAAGCATCAGTCAAGGTTCCGATTGTCGCGCGGATTATAATCTAGCGCGGGAGAATTGCGGAAATGCGCCGCGCCACGGCACCGGATCTCCGCGGGCGAAGGTCTCGCGTCGACTGCTTTTTTCGCTCATTAAAAATATTGCGCCGATTTACATCTATTTGCATTAAACGATAAAGCGGCGCGTAAATCATTGCCCGAGCTTAATTTCGATGTCGCAATGTGCCAGTTCGACGTAAAGGGCGTGCACCGCAGTTTGAGAGTTATAGCCGGTTCCGCTAGAAGGTGAAATCCTGCGAAACGGGATGTCTCGCAGAGCGCTGTGAAAATGTTAGAGGCATTGTTGATTTTACGAAATGTTTGTTTAAAAAGATTATTTCAAATTTATTTAAGCGAAACAGCAGTTTTTTAAAAATCAAGGTTATTTACCTAAACCTAAAAATGTTAAATTAATTTAGAAAATGTGCATAGTAACATATTTTATGTGAAAATTCGTTTGCTTATTTAATATGTAAACGACTTGTAATTAATTTGTCACTATTTACATTTTCTAAAATAATTTTCAGATTTAGAGTATTTAGTATTAATTAACAACGTCTGATATTAACGCTATTGGGTACATTTATTGAGATGTCATTATATTTACATTTCAAGGCTCAAATTTAATTTTGAGATTGTACAGACTGTAATATCATAAGCTCGTTAAGAGCATTTGCGTTTCCATCTTACATAGCTAATGAAGCATTTCACGATTCGACCTGAATCTACATAAGTATCTAAAGAAATAATTTAAAAATATACATTGCCACAGTTGAATCGATTATTTAATTCTGCTACTCAATATTGTAAAGTTACATAAATGAGCTATAAAATTCGTATTATTAACTGTTATGAATCGATTTAAGAAATTTAATTAAAAATTTTCTGTACAAAATGTAATTTATTTTTCTTTTTACTTTTATTATTCGCTGAATATCTGAAGTTTTCTTGAAATTTAGTTAAATTTGTGGGAAATATTCTACGGCAATCCCGTACTGCCTAAGGATTTCAGAAAAGGAGCCGTCTAAACGATCGGCGCTAGGACCTAACTCGCACTGGCGCATAGCTATAAACATTTTGGATGATAAGCCAGTCGCTAATTATTGTCGGAATTAAACTTATATAATAGAGATTACGGTTTATATAATAAATTATTATTATTAATATTATTAAATGGGAGTATATTATTACTGGATAAAATATCTTCCTAGAAATTTCTTTAGTACACTACCTTATCGACCGTAGTATGATATCCAATATTATATAAAAAATGAATGATTTTAGTTTTTCTGTTACTTGAAAACATTAAAACAGAAAGTATTACAGTACTGCAAAAACTTATATAAAAATTAATATAGATAGTCTAATTTAAAATAACTGGAACGGGGAACCATTGACATTAATTTTAATAGCGCTTAAAGATAACAGACTTATCAAATAATCCTTGACTTCATGATCAATCCCGAAAACTCTCCGCCTTATCCTTTTTACAAAGAAATATATAAATGATGAATATACAATAAACAAAACGAAATTTAAATAACGAATTTCGAGCCGAATTTCAAGTGGAACTCAGTTCCTCTAGTTTCGCTCTCGCGCAGAGAAACAAAGTAACCCAAATTCCTGGAAGCGGCGCTACGTTTCCAGCTTACCCGCGTGCCTCTTCCGCGAAAACAGTAAGTAAGCCGAACACGGCGAGCGGCGTCGTCTGCACGCCCCGCGCGCGCGGCTTTCCCCGTCGGGCGCTCGACTCGCTTCTCCGCTCGCGCGCTGCAAGCCAAGGCGTTTTTATAGGCGCGCGCCGCTCGCTCCCCCGCACCGCGCGAGTTTCCGTGCTTTTCCGTCAGATGGTAGACGAAGCCGGAAATTCCAACGGCGATCGACGCAGCTGCTGTATCTGGCTTCTCCGCTTCTCCTTCGCCTTAACCGGCGTCACTTTACCGGCTCGTGACGCGCCAAGCGCGGCCACGCGACCGACACTTTTCGCTAATTGTTTGAATTCGTTAGCCCAGTATCGGGCCACCTAGTCGATGGCACCCTTCGAATTGTCGCTTATCCACTTCGACAGTGTTCAAAAGTGTTATTCGCGTACTTGAGAGCGCAGCAAGTTCATGGCTTCGAGGTAATTTCGAATTGACTGGACTGCCGTGCGAGTAAACGCCTGCGCTTTAAACGAGCTAATGACGGGTCACTCACCGCCACGTGATAGGTGACCGGCATCGGTCACGTGACCCGGGCGCGCACTACCGCGAGCGCCTGCCATACAGGGGCACACTACTACTCTGCTACTATACAAACTTGTCGGACATTGTAAGCAAAAGTGGTAAATGTGTGCGTGCACTCCACACCGACGCGAGCTAGAGGGGGAGGAAAAGCCCGACGCGCTGAGAAGGACAAGTGATGCATGTTTTACGTGCATACGATCCGCCGAAGAGTTCAAGCGCGAAATTAACTTATGAATACTCGCGCGACTCATCGGCGATGACGAAGCCAATTAGCATACTCCCTTTTGGGGATCTCGCTCCGAATTCCGCGAAAATAGAGCTGAAGAATGCGCGGCGGCGAATCTGCGGACCTTTATCGACATTCGCTGCGCTTGACGCTGGTTCTCATCCGCACGTGTGTTAGATGCATGTAAAACACACAGACACACCGTACTTAACACGAAGTATCTACACTCGCGAGTACTATATAGCTGATAACTTGCAACATTAGATAAAAATGTAATTGCCAACCAGTGCACGCGCACATGCGTATGCGCGAGGCATGTATACATCGTTATTACTTTGTACGAATGAAATCATGTAGATATAGTTTTATAACTGCGATATAAGTGGCGGTTGCGCAGCGTGTTGTACAACCAGCTACTTGCGAGAAAAAAAGGATCGAGAGACGGGATGTTAATAAAGCTGCGGCGAGTGTACATACGCCGAGGGCCGAGGTGTACCACGCGAGAGGTGACATAACGGCAGCCGTGTGTGTACACAGTATGCCTTTCATGAATGAATCGTTATAGAAAATGATTTCAACTTAATGAAATTACGCCTGGGGGAAAGGACGTTGTGTAACTAACGCAGGAGATCTTTCGGGTTCGAAAGTATTATACACGCGTAGTAAAGACCGTTTAACTACATATGCCGCTAAAACTACTCGCGATAAAGTTGAATCCGATGTTTATGACTAGCGCTACTAAATATACGGCACTGATAGACCATCGCCGATGCGATAAGGTTACATACCACGGATTATACGCTGCATCGCGCGCGTGTACGTAACTACGTGCGACTGAGGCACCGCAGTAAACTGGAAAGATGTCGTACGCGACTGCACGTTGCACAACGAGCGTTTTAATGCACATTGTTGTGCGCGGGAATCGCGATGGCGCCGGCGTATCTCCCGGCGTTTAATTTCTGCAGCGGCGATCGTTAGTCGCAGTTACCTAACGAACTCCGAGGCGACGGGGGCCGCGGAGAAAGAGAGAGGGAGAGAGAAATGATAAGTCACTTTTCAGAAGGCTCTCTCCATCTCTTCCTTGGCCGCTTATAATTATGTAATCCCGCGGCGTGCCGTACAAATTACGCGCGAGTGCAGCGCTTATTACGCGGGGGAGGGGGAGGCGCGCGGGATCGCGTATGCAAATGCGGCGTGTGTGCAATTCGCTAGTCCGGGCCTCGGCATTCCTGCGGACTGCACCGGAGCGAAATGGCCGAGCCCGAGGAGGAGTCCCCCCTGCCGATGATGTATGCGCGAGTAAACGTCCTCGGCTTTTTAACTCGCAGGGATCCTCCTCTATATTCCACGTCCAAGCGGCCGGAGATGAATACGTGCAGAATGAGAGAAGGGAGAAGAGAAAGAGAGAGAGAAAGAGGGAGATGTAGCCTTTTATTTGACTTCTCGGCAAAACGCATAAAATGCATGTAAATAATGCGTGTAAAAAAAGAAAGATATACATATGCAGATGTGTTTATAATCCTTTTATTTACTTTTTTATCATCATTTAAAAAGTGCATGTATAAATACTAGAGAGGGAGAGAGAAGCAAAAAGAGAGGATGCAAAAAAGAAAGAGCAAGATGGCGAAGAAAAAAAAAGTTTAATAAATGCATACAAAAAATGAAGATACGTAAATCAAGATGTGATTCTTTTATTCGCCCTATCGGCAACATTATAAAAATTGCATTGGTAGATACATATAAAAAAATGCACGATGTATCAGTATCAATAAAAATTGTGAAGAAGAAGAGGGAAGCCGCGAAAAAGAAAGAATAAGGGAGTGAAGGAAAAAAAGCGATAAGAGAGTAGAGAGCGAAGGAAGAAATGGGGAGAGATGCGAGCGGGGGAGGACACTGCGGCCCCAACAGTGAAAATCGAAGAGCCGAGCGCGTACAATATCGACTCCGAGTTGGCGCGCGCGCTCCTCACGCACACCGAGCGCGCCGCGCTGGCCCATATGGGAGAGCAGTCGGCGGCGCGTCGCATACACACATACTCCTCCTTTTTCTCCCGATGGCGAGGAGTCGCGCGCGCGCCGAGTTTACACTGTGTATACGCACGCACACCGACGCGAGCCAGTGGTACATCAGGGGGGGGGGGGAAACGGAGAGACGCCGTCTTCATTTTAGGCGCAAAGGTGGCCCGAGTGGAGTCGCCCCCCTCGCAGTCGGCCAGGTATGCGCCGCGCTCGCTCGCCTCGCAGGGGCGTCGACTCTTCCTCCTCTTGTTTTTTTTCCAGGCGACGGGTGTCGAGGAAAAATACTGGGGAAGGGACGACGGCATAATGCGGCCCGCACGATTTAAATGGAAGGGTCTATCTTGATGGTTCTGTTTCTACTTTTTTTTTTTATAGCCCAGGCTCGAGAGAGCAGACGCGCTCTTTCCACGGGGCTCGAAAATAAACGGGCGATTGGCCTTTGCGCGCCGATGTCGAACTGTTATTTTCTCATCTGTAAAATGGAGCAGGCGCGCGCGCGAGAGAGAGAGAGAGAGAGAGAGAGAGAGAGAGAGAGAGAGAGAGAGAGAGAGACAGAGAGAGATAGAGAGTGGAGGTGCGCGCTTGCACTACGCCAGGCGATTGTAATTGGCGTACGTGCTGACGTTTCATGAATAGACGCTCGGGTCCTATGTTAATTGTGCACCACTTGCAATGAGCATTATGAACATTAGGTACTACTTGTACCTGAGTGACATTTCATACCGCTAATGTATGGCAATTTTTTTATTGCAATATTGTCGACATCTCATTAAATATTTAACGTGCTTTAATCGCGACAGTTCATTCATTGGAGTTTTCATAATACACATATCCCTATTTAAACACAGTAATCCATCGTATTCATTCCGGAGTATGCACTTTAAGCACTGATCGAAATATCCGAGCTTAAAGCAGATAGATAATAACTCCCGCATTTGTACCTCGACTAAAGTTTTAAAATAGCAGTATTTGACATCAAAATACACGGTATAATAACGTACATATTCGTAATACTCAATAATCTCCCAAATACAGCATACAATTTAAAAAAAAAATAAAAAAAGTTTGAAAATCTCTATTAAATAAACATCATCGAGTATTATATCTTACTCAATGAAACATTAGCTCTTCAACCTTACCAACAATTAAAAAAAAACAAAAATTTGAAAGTATTTACATCGTTATAAATAACTTCAGCACCTGAAGCCGAACAGGTAATTAGCGAATCCATTGCGCAAATTGAATAATGCAGAAGCGGATATACGTGTTAATGACTCAACGATCGGCTCCGAAACAAAGTGTACAAAATTGAAAGTGGTTTTTCTTCCTTTTTAAATGGCGCGCATTGGCCCCGGGGCGTATACTTCGACTCAGGGAGCATCCAGCCGTGAAATTCCCGTACCCCCTGGTCCCTTCCCGCTATAAACTCGAGATGGTAGCCTCAGGTGGTGTCAGCCCTGCGCATACTTTCCGTGAAGGCGGAGAGGCGAGCGAGCGAGTCGGGCAGACAGGAAGTCGTCCGATCGGTCGCGCGCGCCTCACGCTTCGCCCGTCCCTTCCTCGCCTGACGCTGTCTAGTCGGGCGCGTTCCTCCCGGTTGTCTCCGAGGCGCGACTAATTTTTTGCGCCTCTGAAAGCCACCGCTGCGGCCTTTAAGCGAGTTACCGCGCGGCGCACACTTAACGCGCGGACAAGGGGAAGGTGAGGGTCGCAATTTAATTAACTCGGCTACACGAGGCAACAGCGGTATACAGCCGAAAAACAATTTCTTTTCCCCTGCCTCGCCGGCCGTGGAAGTACACGCGGTATACGCAGCCGCGAACGAAACGAAGCCACTCGAGAGGCCGAGAGGCATTTTGAAATGGCGAAAGTCACGCATGTGTGTGACCGGAGGCGAAAAAGAGGTGTACGCACGCGGCAAGGTCATTGCGTTCCATATAAAAAAGCCGCCGTGGAAAAGCGAGTACCGCCTTCCACTAACAATTATTCTAACGCGCGCTTGTGTCTTATATTTCACGCACATCCGAGGATAAGAATGGATATGCCTTAAGTTATATGTACATACATATGTATATGTATATGTACACATAGTATATATGTATACTTCGCACGACTAATGTGAACGAAGACGCCTGAGCTAAGTACCTAATGAAATCGGCGCGCATCGCGGAGGAGGCCGCACTCGCACGCTCGACGGGAAGTCGAGCGCCACCCAATTATGCGAGCCGATTAATTAATCAACGGATGCAGAGATTCTCGCTTTGGGAGCCACGGGGGAGCAGGGAAGCGGGGCGTCCGCCAAACGGCGCGCGGTTAGTTCGTGTCTGCAACGAGACTCTTACGTTTTATCGATTCATCGGGAGGCCTCACTCGCGGCCAACGTGCTAACGAGCTTGACATTGTGTGTCGAGAGCAGCGGCTCGCTCTCTTGGATTTTCATCACGCATTCGTCGCGCCGATATGAAACGAGCAAACATTGATTGTTGTGCACGGAATTGAATTTTCCGCGATTGACGAGGGAATTCTGATGTTCCGAAATTTTACTTTCTTTTTTTGCTTGAATTTGCACTGTCTTTCACCGTTGATGTGACAGATAGGCGACGAGTAGGTGTTAAAAGAGTGAAAAATTACTTATCACTCAGTCAATCGGAGTTCAGAGAAACGATATTTTGATTGCTTTACGCTTACTTATTTCGGTGTTTTGGAAAACATGACTTTATTCGTTTCACTGTATGACAACAAAGTAACAGTTCAAGTGGCATTCGTTAAAAAAAGAGTAGCTCGGTCGTTACATTGGTTGTACATAAATATAGATTAAAGCTTCAAATATGCGTGAGATACCTTATCAGAGCGGATGAACTACTTTTCACGCTGTGCTTGTTAATGATGTGCAGAGTAAAAATTAAACACGAAACGTTTATCAGATAATTTGAAGAGTATAACAAACTTTGCACGGAATCAATATTTTAACTTTTCATTACAGCAGAAAAGTAAATGGCAAATACGCGAAAATTCGCACTGCACTCGAGTTGCATCTATTAATTGCAGCCACTTACCGCTTGAACGCTGTCGTCAAGTTATCTGTCGCTTTATTTTGAAGAAAATATCTATTTTTAACCTCCTATCACAACAAATCAAGCATCAGGTAGCATTAGGAAGTCAGGTCGACCACGTGTGACTTGTGAGAGAGCCGCTCGAGAGACGTCGAAAGCCTACGGAGGCCAAAAAAAGAGACGGTCATTAAGTGCATAGCGTCGAATTTTTTCCAAACGAACTACGCGGTGAATCGCCGAGAAGAGAAAAGAGACGCAGAAAAAACTGCACAGGCCATGCTCTCGTGCCCACCCATTTTACGCCTTTCTCCTGCAGCGGGAGCGCGCTCTCCTGCATTGGAGTCCGCGGGGCAGGCACATCGGAGCTGTCGCGAAAAAAGAGGCGCGTTGCAGAGGCACCCTAAAACGGCCGGATGGCGGACTGTACCTGCGACCTACGCCACGGAAGGCATCGGCACACACACAGTCAGCGCTCGCTCGCGTATACTGAGGGGCGCACGGAGGCATCCCAGCTCCATCAAGCACCCACGAAACTCGGAGAAATTTTTGCCACTCTCCCAGTGTGCGTGAAGCTGCCGTGGGCTGAAAAAAAAAACGCTGGATGCAAGATACCTACGTACGCGTAGGTACACAGGCGACGAAGGGAAAACCTTATACACGCACACAGTCCGAGAGGAGCCCAGCGGGCAGACTTACCACGGACGGGGCCTTACGTCACGCGCGCTGACACCGACATACACTCCGCTCGACGGCGCGCGCGTGCTACTCCGCGCGGCCCGAGTAGAGAGTAACATTCGCGCCGCCGTGTGTGCGCGCCCGAGTAGTGTTGCTGGCCGTGTCCGTTTTGTTGTGCCCCGCGCAGTGTGTCACAGCGTGTTTACGGTGGTATACAGTATACTCACCGCCCGTTAAATTCTACCCGAGGTGCGCGACACCCTCGCCCCGTGGAGGGCCGCTCGTGGGAGATCGTCGCTAGAGAGAGGAGAGGCCGCTGAGATAACACGAGGTAAGGATCACTCGGGAGCGAGAGAAGAGAGAGAGAGAGAGAGAGAGAGAGAGAGAGAGAGAAAGAGAGAAGCTGTCGCTGCTGCCACCCGTGTTGTGTTTTCTCCGCCGATGAGCCGCACCGCGCGCGCGCGGCCAGTAGTAGTGTACGGTGCTTGGGCACATGCGATCGCCGAAGTTGGGCAGCTCTCGATGCGCCGCCAGATTTCTCCCGTAGTTTTGCACGTCGTCGAGAAAACAAACAGGGAAGCACCGCGAGAGACGCACGAACGTGAGTAACTCGTCATCGTACAGTCGCGTACTCGGTGTCGGACGACCCTTTCGACTCCCCTGCGCCCTCGGGCTGCGGCCGTTCATTCTCAATTTTTCGGCTGTCTCGCGAGGGAGCACCGACGTCATCTTGACATCCCAGTGCGCCTCGTCCTCGTCGATAGTCGAGTCCACCGGTTTCCTGACTAGTTTCCTTTTTTCCTCTTTACAAAAAAAGGGGGTTGCGACGGAAATCGTACTCGCCAAGGTGTCGCAGTTTGCAAGCGCAGCAGTGTGTATGTGCGCTCCAGTGTGTGCACAAGTACGTACGAGAGTGTATGTGCGCGCGCGAGTGTGTGTGTAGAAGGGACATCGCTGCGTCTCGCTCTCGGACTGTCGTCCCTCTCGCTCGCACTCGCGGCGAAGCCCGCCCGTTAAGAATCGGCCAGGGCCGACGCACGGCCAGTGTAGTGTGCGCGTCCGCTGGCAAAATAGCCGTCGCCGCGACACCGGCGACATGACACATCCGTAAGCTCCCTCGTTGCTCGTATGAGAACCGCGGGGGCCAGCGCAGTTTCTACGGAAAAAGTTCGGGATTACGAAGGACTTTATCGCAGTGCCGATAGCTTATCGAGTGAAAATAAAAAGCATAATCGACGAAAATTCCAAGGAGCGCTCCGTTTGTACAGTGTGCCTGCGCCGTTTTGAGGTTAGACTTCTAAGACTTTTTTACGTATCTCGGATAAAAACGACGGCCGCGGGAGAGAGTTGGATCGGCCGTCCGCGCATCATCGGAGGCTCGCGAATCCAACGGCGTCGCGAACGAGCGCATACAAAATTAATACGGTGGCGAGGGAATCTCCACACCCTTGACACTCTCTCCCTCTCTTTCTCTCCTTCGTGTGTCGCGGTTCTTCTCCCTCCCCTCGTTCGTCGAGGTATTAGCCGCTGCCGTTGCGTTGCCCGCCTCCCCCTCGCTCGCGTCCCCGACGGGCGCGTGTGTGCGTGCTGTTCCTCTTTGTTTCCTTCCTTACTCCCGCGAGGCGGTCAATTCACGCATCCATCGTACCTGTACGGCTTTTTCGCGCGCGGCCCAAGTGCCTCCTCGGCCGGCCCGTGCGGGAGGTCCACATTGCGAAAGGCGCCGCCCGCACCCGAGAGAAAGCCTCCGGAAGACACCTGGTGCACCCATCCTTCCCCAATGTTTTGCCCGACCTCCCCTCCCCCGTGATATGTACACCGTTCCCACCATTTTTTGCGCGACGGAACGCAGCGGCTGTCAGCTGATTGGAGGTTATGTCGCTGGGTTATTTACTCAACCGTCCATCTTCTCGAGGCCCCCACATCTCGCAAGCGCCTATAGGGTATAGGACCACTCGTCGCGAGCCTCGGACAGCACGAAGAGGAATAGTGATCCTCGTGCTCCGTTCGCTCGTACGCATTACACGCGGAGTACGTATTTTTGCAGCGAGAGATAGAGAGGGGCGGATGGAGAGGGAGACGAACAATTTCTGATATTGCTGCAGTGCTCTCCCGGGCGCACGGAAGTGTTACGTTATCGAACGTCCATCGGCGCTCGCATGGTTTGACGTGTGCGCGAGAGGCAACCAGCCAGCAAGTCGACCGGTTGCGGGTGTCGTTTCTTTTTTTTTTTTGTCTTTTATTTGGCTCGGGGTGGCGTGAGGGGGACCCCCGAGCGAGGCTACGTTCTCCCCGCATTTTGTGTATATGCGGGAGGATAGGCAAGTGCATACGCGAGCGTCAAGAGAACCGAGAGGGACTTGTACTTGCGTATCAGCGTAGCGCAATTAAGCACGCCCCGCGGGTAGGTTAAGGCGTTCTTTTTTTTGTTGCTTTTGCATACCCGGGTGCAAGGTGCAGCGAGCGAGACGCGTGTCTGCATTCATTTTAGCGAATATGACTGTTTCTTTTTCCGGTCGACTGAGAGGAGTTACGAAAGAGGTTGCTCCTAAATTCCGGAGTGCTCGGCATTCGTTACCTTTTTTTCGTCGATGTGCGCGACGCTGCGATGCTTTTACCGCATTTTCTTTTTTTTATTTCTTTTGATGGTGTTGCAGCGTTAGATGCATTTTGAGATACGATTCTGCAACGTTTGCGCGTTCTTGTACATGGCTTACGAATAGACCAAGTGAATGAACGAATGATAATGTTAAGTTAAGTTAATCAACGAACAATATTTTCAGAATATTTGGTTTTGGCACACTCATGAAGAATCCTAAAGCTATTGAGAGCTAATATGTCTAATTTATCTAACAAATAGCGGAACAACTGATAGCCTAGCGAAAGAGCAGTTTAAAGATATGTGTATTGTTAGCAATGCGCTGCAAATCGAGTTAGGAAGGTAAACTTTAATTTTCTCTTTAGGATTAGTCAATCATATTTCTACTTGATTTATCATTAAAAATACAATGGAATAAAAGTTATTATTTTCATTATTTCACTAGGTTATCTGACAGAATGAAAACTGCAAATTATGAAAAACATCACTTTTCAGAGAGCAGGTACAACGCAAGTTTTTGCTTTGAACATAAACTGTTTTTTGTTATCATGAACATTAAGATTTTTTTTAAAATATACTGAAGTACATCATTACCACCAGATCAGTCAGTTCATTCACTTGGCACCATTAACTTACTGACTACATTGTGATGCAATATGGTATCGCTGTGAAATTATTACTCATTAGACTTAAGCAGCAATAAAAACTTACCAAGATAATCCAATTTTATGCAAAACCTTTTTAAAATAATAGTGGATTTCTTTTCTTTAAATTTATGATTGAATGCTATTAAAAATTAAAATTTTTCATGGAAATGTAATGACAATACACATCTCTTAATCATTTTTTATTTGAGTATCTACAGCAAAATTTTTATGTTCACAGATGTCTGCGATTGAATCGCCATTGGCCTGGAGATTTTCAAGTGACAATGTACAAAATTCTGAGTTACTGGCTGGATCATGGAGGAACCCTTAAGGGTATTGTATATTTACATACTACTGCATTAAAATTCAACATTGTATTAACATAAAATTTTCCTGCAAAATCATTTTAAAATTCATGATTAAAGAGATGTAAAATAAAAAAAAAAATTGTAGAAAAAATTCATAATTGTTTTGATGACTTTTTAACTGTGCAATAACATATGCTATGCAAAAGGTACCATATATATATTGTTTTTTATTTTGATTTTATAATAAGGTTCTTTTTACAGCAACAATATTCGATTCATTATTTGTTTTTTTATTTGATCGTTTTACACATAAAAAAGCAAATCAAAGTAATATGAGTTGATACATTCTCAGTCACTGTCTAAGATCTATAAAAATCAGTTTTAGTTGGCAAACTTATTTCTCAAAATAATGTACAATATTAAAATGAACACTTAAAAAGCTTTCTTTTAAAGCTTGTTTCATAATACGCATTAATCAATAGATTGTAACCACATTACAATAATATTGAATTACTTAATAAATACTCTCTCATAATTGATAAGTTATTGAATCGTTTCTTCAATAATCGTATTACAGACCATATATATATATAACAAAAATAAATAATGAATGTATAACTTGCATTGGATATTTCAACATCCAATCTTGTATACCAATTGATAGTTAAAAAAACATATGTGCCTGTTATTCTTTCAGTTCTGTGGACAAATCGCAGTCGCAAAGGCGTCAACGGCATGTGTGTGAGAAGCAAAGCCGCGGAGAGAGCGCGACAACGACGAAGACTACGATGAGCAGCAGCGGCCCCAGTACTTGCAGGCGCTCGGCCAGAAGCCGAAACGTCTCCGAGTCGTCCGAGTCGTCCGGGTCGTCGGCCTGGCTCAGCAGCGACGGCCGCGGCAATGTTGGCCAATCGGCGAGGCAATTCCGTTGTCCAGCGGACTTCGGCAGCCACTCAGACAACAACAGCCCTGAGAGGGTTAAGCGCAAGAAGCGAAGAAAAAACGTCCACGACTTTTGCGCTGAGGAGCGCAGGAAAGCGATAAAGAGGCGGGTGGCCGAGCTCATCAAGCAGAATAGAATCCGCAATGAGCTGCTCAGGTTTAAACTCAAGGACAGCAGGGTACCTCTGATCCTGCTTAAAAGGCTCGAGCGCGAGCCCGTTTCTCAACCAAAGCCAGCTGGCGAGCCTCACGCTCAGACGAAGCTCGATGATGAGCTTTTTAATCAGAAGCTCGAGGATGTGTCTCTCAATCAGAAGAAGGTCGCGGATGTGCCCCAGGCACAGGTTCAGCTTTCAAACGAGGCCCTTGCTTCGGAGAAATTCGCTGAAGAGACCCATGTTCTTGTCAAGCTTGCGGATGAGCCCCCTGCTGGAGCAAATCATTCAGATGAGCCTCGCCCTCAGAAGAGGTCCGTGGGTAGGCCTCCTAAATCGAAGCTTGCGGATGAGCCCTCTGCTGGAGCAAATCCTTCAAATGAGCCTCTCCCTCAGAAGAGGTCCGTGGGTAGACCTTCCAAATCGAAGCTTGCGAAGGAACCTCCACAACCGAAGTTTCCTAAGGAACCTGATCAACCAAAGCTTGCGAAGGAAATTCCTAGACCAAAGCTTTCGAAGGAACCTCAGGCAAAGCTGTCAAACGAAACTCAACCGAAGGCTGCAAAGGAAACTCCTCAACTGAAGCTTACAATGGAAATTCCTCAACTCAAGCTTGTAAAGGAAACTCCTCAACCCAAGCTTGTAAAGGAAACTCCTCTCCCAAAGCTTGCCAATGAAACACCTCAACCGAAGCTTTCAAAGAAACCTGAGTCAAAGCTTGCAAAGGATTCTTCTCAGCCAAAGCTCACAAAAGATTCTTCTCAACTAAAAGTTACAAAGGATTCTTCTCAGTCAAAGCTTGCAAAGGAACCTTCTCAACAAAAGCTTGCAGAGGAGAAAAGTACAGAAGAGAAGAGTGAGGAGAAAAAAGAAGTCCAGCAGGAGTGCGCACAGACGACCAATATAATCCTCCCAAGGAAGATCGACCCGTCTATCCTGAAGCGCAAACTCGTTGTTAGGATTAACAAGCAGCAGACTGATCGTCTCGTTGCAAAGCAGCTAAGCTTGCAGAGGCGACTGCTGAAGGAGTTGAGTCTCGAGAAAGAGCGGACCGCACCGATCGTGGAGCCTACACCGGTGAACAGTGGTGATTCGGACAAGTGCGCGGCTAGACTCACTGAGAAGTCGAACGATTGCTTAACAGACGTAAATAAGTGTACCAAAAATCCGATTGTGAGTAGTGGTAAAAAGCAGTTGCAAATTCCTATTGATAAGAGTAATAATGATAGGCTTCCCAAAAAATTACTCGAAGACAATTCCAAATGTATGCTGAACTCTCTCTCTTTGTCCCAGACAAGTGTTGCTGAGAATCAGCCCAAAAGTTCCAAAAGTTTCGTACATAGTAATAGAAAAAATCAGCGCAAAACAATTGATCAAATTAATGATAAGGTTTCTGTAGATTTGGTTGCGATAGAACCAAAGTGCATAAAGAATACTATAATGAAGGAAGATGATAAACATTCTGATGATTCCAGTAAGGATGATAAAAAGTATTCAAAAAATTCGGTTAAAGAAATTGAAAAGTTATCTGAACAAATTATTGTCAAAAGTAACAAAACAAACCTCAAAATTTCAGGTAACAGTGATGAGAAGAGGCTTTCTGTTAAAGAAATTAGAGAAAAGCGAACAGAAGCATCCCATATATCCAAGGTTTTGAAAAACCCTGCTCAAATTAGAACAAGACCTAGGCGAAATTTGACCAGTAAATCTGATAATTCGGTAGACAGCAGTTCTGATAGTAATGAGAAAGTCACAAAAAAATTGAATAAAGAAGTTATCCAGCATAATTTAAAATGTCAGGCTGAAAGTGATAAGATAGTCAAGAAAAATGAGGCTGAGAAGTGTGACGTTCAAAGTACAGTGGAAAAAATGTTAGAAAGTACTGAAAAATCCATCGAGAAGTGTAGCAAGTCTTCTGAATCAGATGAAAACCTTAAATATTCTAAAGATGAGACTGACTGTAATAAACTTTTGGAAAAATCAAACATTGATGAGGAGAAGTTACACAGTGAAGGTGTGGTTGAAAACCTTGCAGTAGAAAATTTCGTTAAATGTGGTGATAAGTTTCCTGAAAAATTGAATAAAAATGTTAATAAGCGGATCAAAAATCAGACTGAGAAGATTATAAAAAGCACAAGGAATATACAAAGTAAAATTGAAAAGCAGGCTGACAATGCACAGGAAAATCGCAGTTCTTCGCAAAGTGTAATAAAAGAAAATAATGAATGTCAATATAAAAATCTAGATATTGTTATTGAAAAATATAACGATGATTCAAAGGAACCGATTGAAAGCACTAAAATAAATTTAGGAAAATCTGTTACTTTAGTTGAAGAAAGTAGTGAGAGTGATTCTAAAAATATTATTAGAAAAGAAAAACGAATTTCCAAAAAATTTGTACAGATTTCTATTGATGATAAAACTGAAAGTCTTTCTAATAGTATCAGTGATGCAGTTAAAGATGCTTGTGGAAAGACTATGCAAATTTCAGTTGAAAATAAAAATGAAAACCTTTCTAAACATTTTGATGAAAAAATAAAGAGAAATATAAAAGTTGCAATTAAACATATGAAATATCAGAAAATAAATGTAGATACACTATTTGATGAGAAACTTTCTAAGAATGCAGGAAAAACAGAACATGTGGAAAAGCATAATAAAAAGCATTCTGATGATAAAGATAAAGAGGAAAATCGAATTTCCTTTAATCTTGCAGATGTTAATCAAAGGCCAAAGAGAAATATAACAAAAAGGAATTTAGATATTTATGCAAATTCTTGTACATTATCCAAAACAGAAAATGACATTGATAAGCATAATGAAAGGTTGTTGGAAGGTTTAAATAAAAATGATGCTGTTGATGTTGTTAAAAGAAAGTCAAAAAAATTACTTAATAAAGAAGAGCATCTAGAAAATGTAGAACAAAGTAAATTAGAAAATGAGAAACTGCCTATTGAGAAAAGTAATGAAAAGGTTCCTGAAATGTTGAATGTAAATACTACAGATATGAAGCCAGAGACTGCCATTGGAAAGAGAAGTAAAAGAATTTTAGCGCTTGATAACAATGTAAAAAGTACTGAAAATTTAATAAGCAGTAATGTAGATAACAAAGAAAGTGGTTCGAAGGAAAATGAAAACCAAGTTCCAGAAATACAAAAAATGACGGAATCGTGTGAAGAAACTGAAGTGCAAAACAATATGATTGCAATACCTGCGTTGCCTCAACTCGATAAAATGAATGTAAATTTGATAGAAAACGTTCCAGATTCTGTACATAATGTTATTCAAGAAACCGTAACTAAAGATTTAAATGAGGCCTCGAGGAAAACTGTTTTAGCAGTACCTAAGAGGAGAGGTAGAAGAAGAAAATCTTTACCGGATGCAACTGAAAAAATCATTAGCAATATAGTAAAAAGTGCATCGATTCCTGATGATCTACAAAATCAAATTGAATTGCAGAATGATTTTATAATAAGTAAAGACATAAAAGATAACATTGAAAAATCTGAACAGAGTTCTGTGAAACTTATTAAAAAATGTACGAGATTGCAAGTTACAATTGAAAAAAGAATTACTAGAAATTTAGTACCAGAAGATAAAAGTGTTCAAATTCCAACAGAAAACAAAATAGCCCTTATAAATAAAAAAGCAGATTCAAACAAATTAATCAACGATAAAACCGAAAGTAATGAAAATTTAGACAAAACTGCCTTGGTTTTAGATCATCAAGAAAAAACGATAGAAAATTCTGAAAAAATTGTTACAGCATCTGTGCAAAATGATGATGAAACGACTGACCAAGTGACGAGTGACATACAAAATACAGTTAAGGAAGACATCAAGATTCAAAATGTAAATAAAAAAAGAGTTACAAAGAAAACCTTACTGAATCAACATGAAAAGTGCATTGAAAATTCATCGTCCGTAAACTCTGAACATACTGAAGCTTCAATAGATGATTGTAAAACAAGAATTGTGACCAAGTCTGTTCCGGATACTGACCTGGAAAAATCTGATGCTTTGCACAAGATTAATTCAGTTCTTTTTGATCAAGAGAAACTAATTAACAATTCTGAGGATATTGTTGCAGAAACTGTGCAAGTATGTAGTATTGATATAAATGGTCATCTTGAAAAGTCTAGTGCAATTATTACAGAAGCTGTACAAAATGACGTGAAAATGAGTGATAAGCATAATGAAGATTTACAAAAAACAATTAAAGAAATTCCTAAGAGTGAAAATAAAAATCAAAAAAGATTTACGAGAAAAAAGTCACCAAATAAACTTGAAAAACAGCTTCAAAATTCAATATTTGCAACTTCTGCAAATAATTCTGCTGATGAATGTAAAAAGCGAGTAACAAGAAAATCAATTCCAGATAAAACTAAAAGCATTGAAACATTACACAAAGCTGAAACAATTCTTGACCATCAAGGGAAACCAATTGAAAATACTGAAGAAGTTAATACAGAAGTCATACAAAGTGACATTGAAATGAGTGATCAACATAGTGAAAATATACAAAAAGCAATGACAGAAAATACCAAGAGTCGAAATGCAAATCAAAAAAGACTTACTAAAAAAGTGTTATTAAATAAACATGAGAAACAGATTGAAAGTACATCTGCAATTTCTGAAGATACTGAGGATTCTACAGATAAAAGTAAAAAAAGGGTTACAAGAAAATCAGTTCCAGATAAAGGTAAAGTTGCTGATAGTTTACATAACGATGAATCAATTCTTGATCATCCAGAAAAACCAATTGAAAATGGTGAAGAAATTATTAAAGAAGTTGTACAGAATGTTGAAATAAATGGATATACTGAAGAATCAGAGAAAAAAATTATAGAAAATACCAAAAGCCAAACAGCAAATCAAAAAAGAGTTACGAGGAGATCAACTCCAAATAAACATGAGAAACAGATTGAAAGTACCCCTACAATTTCTGAAGATCCTGAGCATTCTACAGATAAAAGTAAGAAAAAAGTTACAAGAAAATCAATTCCTGATAAAAGTAAAGTTGCTGATAGTTTACATAATAATGAATTAATTCTTGATCATTCAGAAAAACCAAATGAAAATGTTGAAGAAATTATTAAAGAAGATGTGCAAAATGTTGAAATAAATGGATATACTGAAGAATTGCAGAAAGCAATTACAGAAAATACCAAAAGCCAAATAGTAAATCTAAAAAGAGTTACGAGAAGATCATCTCCAAATAAACGTGAGAAACAGATTGAAAGTACCCCTACATTTTCTGAAGATACTGAGGATTCTACAGATAAAAGTAAAAAAAGAGTTACAAGAAAATCAGTTCCAGATAAAGATAAAGTTGCTGATAGTTTACATAACGATGAATCAATTCTTAATCATCTGGAAAAACCAATTGAAAATGGTGAAATTATTAAAGACGATGTACAAAATGTTGAAATAAACGGATATTCTGAAGAATCACAGAAAGCAATTATGGAAAATACCAAGACTCCAATGTTACATGAAAAAAGAGTTACACGGAATTCGTTACCAAATAAGCATGAGAAACTCATTGAAAACTCATCATCTGCGATTTTTGAAGATACTGAGGCATCCTTAGACGAATGTAAAAATAAATCTGGATCCGTGAAGAGAACCACAAGAAAAGAAAGACTTGAAAAATATGTGGATAGTGTATCTAGCTGTGATGACAAAATTGCTGAGGAACCACAAAAAATTAATAAGGAAAGTTCAAAAAGTGAAAAAGTTTCTAGAAAAGTGTCACCTGATAAATATGATAAGCAAACTGAAAATTTAATTATCAATAATCTAGAGACAGTAATGAATTCTATTGATGAGGAAGACAAAATTTTTTCCGAAACGTTGGATAATAAAGAAAATACAAAAACCCAAATTGAAGTCAATGCAAGAGTCACAAGGAATTCATCTTTGAAGAAAGATAGACATACTAAAAATTTAATTGAAAATAACGTGGACTGTGTACAAAATGAAGATAATAAAGACAGGAGTTTAGAAAATGTAGTTTCAACTGTTAAAGTTTTTTCCAAAAATTTAACGGACAATAAGAAATTTAGAAAAAATTCAGTAGATAAAGTTAATGAAATTCAAACGGAAAATTTGATTGACAATAGTTCAGCATCTTTACAAAATTTGATAGAAGAAAATGATCAAAAACAATTTGAAGGCAGTCTCAAAAGGCGATCAAAAGAATTTACGGAAAGTGTTAAAAGAAAATCAACTCAAAATGATTCTGAAGTCAATTCAGTTAGTATGCAGCATTCTTTAGACGAGAAACACTTTTCAGGCATTGATGACAACAAGAAGAGTACTGTTGTAGTTGAAAATAACAAAAGAGTCACTCGAAAGTCAGCTGAAATGCATTCAGAAGTAATAGCCAAAGACAGTGCAAAATTTACGAATCATAATTTATTACCAGAAGTAAGTGAAAAGAGCGTTGCCGTTTGTGAAGAAAGTGATAAAGAGTCTCCTAAAATTCTTCAGTCTGATGTCAGTAAAAGTCTCGCCGAAGCCAAAGGTCTTGTAAACTCTATAAAAAGTTTTAATGAACATAATGACACATGTACAGAAATATTGCAAGTATCCCTTGATGTAAATAGTGAATCCCAACCAAATAACAATAAGCTGATGTACTCTGAACCTCTGACAGAGAAAAGTATAGAAGATACCAAAACTACAGTTGCAGTTGAAATTGCAACTAATTCAGTAGCAAATTCTGAAAAATTACTTGAATGTTCAGCAGCTTCACTTAATGAAAGTAACCCAGTTCCACAAACCGCTATGGATAATACAAATGATTTAGCGTCTGAAGATCAATCAACCAGATGTTCTAAGAGAGTTTCTCTAAGAGCTTTTCGTAAAGTAAAAGAAAATAAACCTGTGCCAATCAGTGATAGCAGTTCAGTATCCACTACTGAACCAACTATAAACAAAGAAGATAATCGTGCTGAAAGTTTAAAGGATATTATAGATACAGTTGTTGAGTCAAACTGTGACAATACAGATACAGTTACAGAACTTTCAGCTGATATTTTAATTTCTAGTAATACTGCAACTGAAAAGAATGTTACATCTGATGTTCAAAAAGTAGATGACAGTTCCAATATTTCTCCAAACTTAGAAAGTAATGAAAAATTAACTCTTAACTCATCTCAAAGGTCTAATGAAAATGATTTAGAAAGTACGTGTGAAAATGTAAATGCAACAATTACAGAAAGTATTGCTGATAAGTTGGATGAAAATATGGAACAATTGCAAAACGCAAATAAAATAGTAGCAAAGGACACCGAATTAACTGAAAACAAAGAGGAAGTCAATGAAGACTCGTCACTCAACCAAGACAGCAATGAAACCTCGTCTGAAAACTCTTTCAAAAGTGCATTGGATGTTATTGTTACAAACGATGTTGAAACACTCGCAGAAACCTCGAGTCCTGTAGAGGAAAATGAAGTGAGTGATCTCAATAATTTAGAAATACCACATCTAGATTCTCTTTGCAGTGTAGAAGCATTCCCTGCAAACACTGCTGAGGAACCTCTCGAGGAAGCTTTAAATAACCTTGAGCTGCCTTCTTCGGAGTCTCTGAATAGCCTTGAGAATAGTCTTATACCAACTTTCGAGTCTCCAAATCTTGACTCTGCTATTGAAACAGGCCTTGAAGATATTGAAAGCAGTAGTGAGACTTGTTCCAAAACCTTAGAGACGAGTGCAGAAAAGACACCGGAAGATGAGAGTGCCAAGAAAAGGAGGCTAGCCACTTTGTTAGAATTGAAAAGAAAGTGCACGGAAAATCTGGATAAGAAACAAGCAGAGGATTACCAGAATGAACTGAAAGAAGCAATTGACACTTTGATCGCTAGTGGCTCCTTGGGCTCGATCGATCCGTCGTCAGACAGCTGTTTGGGAAATGCAACTGAGAACGAGGAGAACTTCGAAAGTCTTTCAGACGAATTCGACGACGAAAATCTGGCGAGCCGGCTGGCCAACCTCAACGACTTAAAGATACCTCCGCTAACAACTGAGCAGGGCAGCAGTTTAATCTTTGATGAAGAAAATAAAAAAGAGAAATCCGCGTCGCAGTCGGACAAGTCGTTTCTCGAAATGAATGCCATGACATGTATGTACTGCGACAAATGTTTTATCAGTAACCGCGAGCTTAAGAAACATGTAAAAGTGCAACACCGTCAGCGACTAGTCATCAAGATCACCAAGACCGATTCGAACGAGCATAAAACGCAGTTGGTCGAGTCGACAGAAAACTCTGCACCCGAGCAAGAGCCTCCACTCGTCGCTGATGTGGATTCCATTCCTCCGAGCGAGCGCTTCCCGATGGTCGCCGAGGAAGAGCCAATTACCGACGGCGAAATCAAGATAATAGTGAAGAAAGAGATCGGTTCGAAGAATTCCCACGTCGTCAAGGAAATAAAGATCACACCCAAGTCTTCGGACGGTGGAAGCAGCGTTCGCATCCCCGGCTTCTCACCGGCGTTGTCTGATGCGAGTGCCGGTGGCAGCAGCATCAACTCACCTGCTCTGGACACATCCGGCTTAGGTGTGGTAAAAAAGCCCCGCGGTCGTCCTAGAAAGTATCCGATATTCACGGAGAATGAGATAATGGCCAAGCAGATGGCCGCGCAGGTTTTGATCCAAGAGCAGGAAAGGGTGAAGCGCCAGCTGCAGATTAACAATATTCCGGTTTTCGAACCCGTCGAGTCGATCATACCGCCCTTTGATGAAAAAGTAAAAGCGAATTCCGTTGTGGCGGAGCCGCCACCCGAAGGGCCGAAAGGGAGAGTCAAGAGGAAGAGGAAGTTGAGAGTATTCGATAACGATGACACCGAGGATGACGAACTACCATCGGTACCAATACTGGTAAAAAAGAGGCGAGGTCGACCTCCGCGGAAGAAGCCTGAGCAGCTGCTGCAAGAATTAAACGAGAGACTGCAGCGAGCGCAACAATCAATGCAACCGCAATCAGTAAGTGAATCACCGAATTTGCAACAAGTGCAAGTACAAAATGCGCCGAAATCGCTGCCGCTGTTAGAATCGCTGAAATTGCAGCCATTGCAAGAACCACCGAAATCACAGCCAGTTGAAGAACAGGTGAAAATACAGCCCGCAGTACAAGAGATACCGAAGTCGCAGGTACCGCAAGAACCGCCGAAATCGCTGCAGCGGCCGATACCGGCTCTTGTACCGACGTCGATGCCAATCCGGCTTACGAGTTCGTTGCCGTTGCCTTTGCTGACACCTACGTTGACGCCAAAGTTGAGGTCGACGACGGTGCCACCGCTGAAGCAGACGCCGATACCGCCGTTAAAACAAATGGCGATACCACCGCTGACACAGACGGCAATACCTCCGCTGACACAGACGGGAATACCACCGCTGACACAGACGGCAATACCTCCGCTGACACAGACGGGAATACCACCGCTGACACAGACGGCGATACCACCGCTGACGCAAACGGCGATACCGCCGCTGATGCAGACTGCGATACCACCACTGAGGCAGACGTCTATGCCGTTCCTCATCCCGAGTCTGACGCCGACTATGTCGATGCCGTCGCTATCGCCGCTGACGAGGGTATCGTCACCATTGCCCGAAGGCCCCGACACGGACGAGAAGAGACGCAAACTGGTCGAGAGCCTGCAAGAATTTATCGTCATCGGACCCGAGGAGAAGAAGCGAAGACTGGAGGGCGCATCCGGCCAGGAGGAGGCGGAGGACCAGGCTGCCGCTCCCGAGTCGCCGGACGCTACCGACGTAAGTAAGCCAGAGAAAGGTTTACTCACGCGGAAGTTCGGTATGACGAAAGAGCTAGTCGTGCGATTGACAAAAATAGACACAGTTCCTAAAGATTGCGAGGATTTTAACGGAGATGTTGACGATTCCGAGCGGATTGACGGCGACCCCAAGGAGGCGAGCTCGGACGAGAGGCTCCGGAGGAAGCTGAAGCCGAAGCTTCCCAACGAGGAAGGGGAGGAGAGCAGCCGGGAGTCCCTCAGCTCTGTCGTGAGGATGAACCTCAGGCGGAAGCTCGAGAACAACAACAACCACGTCAACGACGTCGAGAAGTGCCTGGCCACGACGGACAGCCCCAGGAGTACTCAGCCGAGCGACGGCCAAACTCCCGAGGCAGCAACGTCGGACGCCGCTAAGAAACAGTCAGATCCGATTGTGCAGCAAGAAGCGACGAGTAAGAATGGTTTTGATTTTTTCAATCTGTTGGGAATATTTGACGATAATTCGACCATTTTTTCAGACAACCAACTGGTGGTGACGCCGAGGAGGCCGACAATGGACAAAGCGGAAGCCGACCCGACGCAGAAGGCAAAGCTAATGATGCTCAGGAATGCAACTACGCCCGTCGATAAGACGAATAAAGCTGCCAGTAACAACGTCACCGAAGCTCCGCGAGCCCAGCCGCCAAGTCAACCACAGGTGCAGATGCAGCTTCAGCATCAACCGCAAAATCAATTACAGGTACACCAACAGTCCCAACCTCTGCCTCTGCCTCAGATGCAGCATCAGGCGCACCTTCAATCTCAGCCACAGGTGCAGCTACCCATTCAAACTCAACCTCAAACTGTTATGCAGTTGCAGCAACCACAACAATTCTGCATCCTTTTCATTCCCGACTATGACGGCAATGGTCCGAGAGATGTGGCTCCCACAGCGACGATCGTTAACTTTCAGCCTGTGCCGGATAACGAGATACACAACAAGCCATTGATCTATATGCCCACAACGCCGACGAAAATTTCCGTGGATGATCATGCCAAGGCTTACGTGTGCGCAAACTGCACCAAAGTACTGGATCTAATTGGTCGTCTGGAGGCTAACGTCGGCATGACAGAAGAAGACAAAAGTGCCATCACCTGTCCGTACTGCTCGAACCACTTCCAGTCGCTGTTTTATCTCGAGTACCACGTCATGCACGAGCATCTGAAGTGCGAGAACGAGAAACAGTGCAGGCACTCGCGCGTCAACAGCCTGAGGATTCCCAATCACGAGGTGGCGACCGAGTTCGAGAGCTACATCACGTTCGCTCTCAAGTGCCGCAGCTGCTACGACATTTTCGACAACGTTCTCGCCCTCAACGATCACGTCATGCACAAACACAAGACCCTCGTGCGGCTGAGGACGGCGCCCGCGATCTCCGGCCCCAACGCCTACCCGGTGCCTTTCGTCGGTAAGAACGGCGCCATAGGCGCCGTGCTCCAATGCCCGAGCGACTGCGTCTGTCGGATCGGCATCCGCAGCACCGACACGCCCCTGCAGCGCCAGCAGATGCTCAAGCGATGCCCCAACGCTATGCGTCGCCTCGAGAAAATCGAGCCCGCGGCCTACGAGGTCTACACCTGCACCCTCTGCAAGAGTACATTCCTTATGAAGGACGAGGTCGTCGATCACCTGATGAAGATGCACGAGGTCTCCTGCAAATTCCCATGCTACACGTGCCTCACGAGCTTCCGCAGCCTGCAGATCCAAGAGAACCACCGCTGCTCCGAGACGACGCTCCAGGACTTTGACAAGCTGCTGAACATCGCCATCCTGCCGACCAACGTCGGCGGCAAGGAACACAACAACAAGTTCCTGGAGCGCGAGGACTCGTCGACCGACGAGTACGGGGCGATGAAAACAACGAGCCCTCGAGCACCACCGACCAGCACCGCCACAGCTGCGGCCGCGCCTGTCAAGAACGGGTTGAAGCGCAAGAACGGCGCGACCATCGCCGCTCTGAGTCAGCTGTTGAGCAAGAAGCCGAAACTGATGAACTCCATTACCCAGCCCGTGCTCCCGAGCAAGCGAAAACGCAAGCGCGCCTGCCCGAAGTGCAAGAAGCGCTTCGCGTACCGCAAGAGTCTACACGATCACGTCATCTACGAGCACATTATGAAGGGCGAGTCAGCCGATGGACCGAAGAAGACTGCCGTCGAGTTACTCATGCTTCTGAGCAATAACCGAGCGAATTACAAGCGCATCGAGGAACTTGCCGAGATGCTCAACGGGTACACTGACGAAGACGGCGTATCGCTTAGGAAGCTTGCAATGATGGAGGAGAACGAGCAAGAAAACGAGGAGGAATCGGATGCCGAGTCGACCAGCAAAGAACCGCGCACCGGTGCTGACGTTGCTCAATGCATCAGATGTAAAAAGCTCTTCAGCCCTTCCATGTCGGGTAAGATTGATTCTGTTTTTATAAATTTTAATATATCACTTTTTCACATTCATTAAATCTTACTAATTGCAGTGAATCTCGTACTCTATATTCAAAAGGTTTATTTATCAAAAATTAAATATTTTTTTATTAAGCATCTATTTAAAATTATGTTATATCAACATCAGTAGTGATAAAGAAAGGTAAAACTCACTAAGAGAGTATTGTAGGTCTTTTCTCATATTGAAAGTGGACGTAGTCAAAGCTTTAGGTCCTAGGGCTCCATTTTAGATCTAGAAGTTTCAATAATGATTATTATAAACAACATGACAAAAATTAAATTACTATTACTACTGAATCTCTGTAATTCAAAATATAATTTTTTATTATTCTGTCAATTTGCATCAAAATTATTAATAATTAATGAAAAGGTTGCAAATGCATATAAATTTGTAGCATTTAAATGAATAGTAAAATAATGTTAGTTTTAATTCATTCTAAATTTTCTTCCGTAATTATCAACAACTTAGAAAACTTATGAATTCCAATTTTTATTTTGAAACGTTTTACATGATTTAGTTGAATATTTTAAAGTGCTTCTCCATTCTTAATAAAACGTAAAAAAAAGTTTAATTTATATGACAAAATTTTAATGTTGTTAATGGAGATAATATCATTTTTATTTATTGTTCAGTTTCAATAAAAAGATTCGAAAGTCCATTGTTTACTTGAACTGAGTAAAATCAAGCTGATTCTTGCATAAAAAAATTAGTTATGCCATTGTGCTATTAATTTGAAGTGTTTTGTGACTTATTTTTCTTAACATTTAACATTAATTTTTATTTAAAAATTTTTTTCAGTTCATAAAGTTTATTCATAGCCTTGTAAAAACACCTTAAAATAAATTATTAAAAATAAATATACAAGGAAGAATGGAAATTTTGATTACTACTATTCTTCATAATACTATTCCAAATAATTTCGTAATTTAAATACAAACGTTTTCCATATTTGCAATAAGTTTCATATGATGGAGTTCCGGTATATTCCTAGCCAAAGCGAGGCGAACAAAAAAATTAAATACAATTTTAATAAATTTTTTATAATCCTAGGAAATGCAGGACAATCCAGCACTCAAGACGATGAGCAGCGTAAGCCCCTGCTGTGCGACATCTGCGAGGGTATCGCCGGTCCGAAGACGCGTCGACGAGGTCCCGTCAACAACGGCCAGCACAGCGACGATGATTCGAGCGATGACTCCCAGTCAACTTCATCCCAGATGCTGACGTTCGCCTGCAAGAAGTGCCCCGACACCTTCCCTACGGCCATCGAGCTGAAGTCGCACAAGCTCGCCGTGCACGCGAAACAGGGGGTCGAGCATCTGTACTCTTGCGACCTTTGTACGAAGTCGTTCGCCACGCCGCGCATGCTCGAGAAACACAAGAAGATCCACCGCGAGAGCGTACTCGACGATACGGCGAAGCCCGAGGACGAGACGAACCGCAGCAGCAGCCAGAACTCCGGCGACAACAGCAAGGACAGCGAGGCAAACGACTCGTTGAACGACAAGGTGAACTCGTCCAACCGTAGGGACTCGTCGGACAGCAGCGGCGCCGGCTCCAAGGAGCCCGAGGAGCAGCTGCTCGACTGCAGCTTCTGCGAGGAGGTTTGCTCGTCCAAGGTCAGCCTGAAGAACCATCTGAAACGCGAGCACGGCCGGCGCGCGTCCATCTGCCAGTTTTGCAACGGCCTACTTATTGACACGAGCGAGGTTCGCCACATGCTTGACTACCACATCGTCCCGAGCAAAACTAGTAACCGGCAAACGATTGTGAGAAATAATGGAAACATCCTGCACTGTGGCGACAGTTGCATGCAAGAGGACGTCGACGAGCTGATACGAACTCTGGGCAAGCATAGGCTACAATCGCTGATGGTGTACCACGACTTCGAGGGCAAGTGCAACAATGCGATAATGAGGTGCCCGATATGCCCGGAGCTCTTCGCCACCCGCGAGTCTTGTCGCTTCCACTACGTGTGGATACATGACGACAACTGTTTGCTGTGCGACGAGACCTTCAGGTCTGGTAGCAGCGCTTGCCAACACAAGGTCGATGCTCACACCTCTACCGCTAGTTACCTCTGGTGCATCCAACGCCTTGTCACCGCCATCGTCAACACGCTGAACCTCGATCCCGATCAGCCTTCGCATGTGCTTTACCAAGTTTTGGCCATGCGGCTCGACGACGAGGAGGAGGAGGCAAGGATCGCGAGTGAATCGACAGCGGGGGACACCGCTGAGAAGGGGACCAACGAGGAAGCGCCAAGCGCTACCGAGAGATTCCTCGGGGAGGTGCTCAGCGAAGACCAGCTCCCTGACTCTGGCAACATGATCGAGGTGGTGATTGGCAGGGAGGACTCCGAGGACGACCTGCTCTCGATGCTGAATCTTTCGCCGAACTACGAGACTTGCGAGCAGCTGCCGAACGCGAGCGCCGCCCCGCCCGAGGAAGAGGAGGAGGAGGAAGTGCCGCCGGCGCCAACGAGTCCGACGATGGCGGCGTCTTCAGTGATAGTGCCCGTGCCGACGACGCCTACGGCGGCTGCAACCACGTCGCTGGCGACGACGGTATCGACGCCGGTCGCATCGTCGCCAACGACAGTGACGACTGCCAGCCCCGTCCTCGGCAACTATTGCGCTTCGGGAGTTTATTTGTGTAAGCACAGCGACGGCGACGAGCAATTCGTGCTTGTTGTCGCCGGTGAAGATGAAATCACCTACAAGAACGACATCGGCAGCCTTGCGGTGAGGATCAGCGAGACCTGTGAAGTGTTCACCCTCGAAGAGATCACCGAGATGCTCAGGGTTCATTTTGCAAATCTGAATCAGAACAGCGACGGGGGTGCGTGAAAAGGTGTGTTTCTTCCGATCGGTCGAAAATTCAGGAGATAAAGACTCGAAGAAGCGTGTGATCGTGTTTAATATGTATAATGTATAATGTAATATCGATTTAACGGTGATTTCCCCGATGTTTTTTCGATTTATCTCTCTCTATATATATATAGCTGTATCTGTCTCTCCCAAATTTCTAATAATTTTATCCGAGCGATTTATTGAGAATATGTAAGCGATTTATTGAGATATGTAAGTAACTCATACAGTGAATGATACCTGGTTGGGAGATTTCGTTGCGAATACGATTATCATCAATTTGGAGATTATTTCTTACGAAAGAGAATTTTTTTTTGTTCATTTTTTAGTGTATGAAGAGGACTATATTTTGGATGTTATGAAATTAAAGACACTGCAAGTGCGATAGAATATTATACATACAGTCCTCTGCGTTAATTAAGATAAGAGAAATAAAAATTTGTAAATTGTACAAATTTTTGCAATATTAGTGAAAAAAGAAAAAAGCTAATCATTGTTTCTACTTGATAAGGTTAAAATTAGGATAAGGATACTCGGTAAATAAATAATTGGAACTTTCAGTAAAAACTGGAAGTGTTGATTGATTGTCTGATTTTTATCTGAGTGTAAAAGGTTGGGCTAAATCAAGTGCTTTTTTCTTATATTCAAATGTAAAAAGTTTGTCAATAGTTAGTGAATTATCTAATAAGTAAAGTAAATTGCGAGTTTTCTAAAAAGAAACAAAGTATTGCTGTAAACAAAGCCAGAATGATAATATCATTGTAGTGTTTAATAATGATGTAAAAAATGTTGAATCTAATGGAACCGTAATTCGCTACATCTGACAATTATATTATATTTGACCAAAAATTAAATCTAACTTATTTTACAATTGAACTGATGTTTACAATGAAATGTTCCATCCAGGGTACAAAACATATACATATTTTTTCAATTATTGAAGGCCAGCGAGTCAGTATTTCTTTTCATTACTTTTTGTATTTTATCTCATCTCAACCTCCTTAATTATTCATTTAATTGTTTTTAATTGTTGATGCAAAATGGAGGCAAGGTTGGGTGTCTCTTGTAATTCCGCTCCGAGTATGCAAAGGTGCTGAGATTTTTGCTATCGGAGCGGTGAAGTTTAATCATAAGATTTAACTGTTTTGCAATTTTTTCGTTGGTTGAATATATACATAAGATAAAAACTTATATGTACAGTTCTTGATAATATAATAATTAAAAAAATCGAGAGAAGCGTTTGTATCCATCTAAGAGTATAGAGCTTTCCTACGTACGTTCGTTACGTTTTTGTTTACATTCGACATTTTTATAATGAATAGTAGATGAAAATAATAAAAAAAGTACTACGAAAAACCGCCATAATTTACACCTGCGATTTATCAACGCATTGTAACAGTTATTGTCAGCGAATAAAATTCTTCAGATATTTCGTAGTTATAATCTGTTTCAATATAATTTTCCTACAATCCTTTACTTTTTTTTCTTTTTTATAAAGAAAAAAAGTGCAATTTTTAAATATTTTTTACCTCATTCAGATTAGTATGTTCTAAATTAATTAACATGCATCGATTTGTTTATTTCTTTGTTTTGCAAATGAATATGCTTATTTTTTACTCTTTATATAAATTTATGATATAAATTATAATTAAGAATGGAGTATTATTTAAATGGTAAACATCTTTGTTATTATCTAAATATTTTAAACACTTGAACACCCGCATTTAATAGAAGCGTTTATTTCGCGCACACACTGATTCAGAAACGTAGGAACGTGTCTAATTTTGAATGAAATTTAAATTAAATGCAAAATTGTTGCATTTAATAAAACCATACAATAAATATGAATTACTTCATTGCTAATAATATCTCTGTATTCTGTTTTCCAAATTCCTTTTTTTAAATTTTTATGAGATCCCTGGTAGAAATGTTTCGCCTACTGGCCAGTGGCTAATAGGGACTGGCTAAAAACTGGATAAAAACGTAACGTTAGCCAGCGGCTGGCTAACCACTGCTAAGTATTTCTACCAGCAATATTGTAAATTTTTTGGCATCACGATGTTTTCACTGGTTTTCAATTTTTGCAAGTGACAAAAGACACACGACTGATATATTGTAAGTGTTTTCAAGCTATATATTATAACTGTATATTTGTTTTTTCTGTTATGTCTAATGTACTATTGTTTTTTTTAATGAATTTTAAGTTATTGTTTTTTTTAAGTTTCTTTAAAAATTGTTTATAAATTACTGCAGGAATCGAAACTTATACTGATAAATTGATTAGAGGTTTGTCCTTCATGTATTATCTAACATTCTGCAGTGAAGCATTGTATTTCCTTGATTGTACGTAAGTTTGATAAGTGTTAAAAGAATTTTATGAATAATTATATTATTATATAGCTGTAAGTAAGTTTGATAAAACGGGTTAGGAGTAAAATAGATACAATATTTTTAAAATTTTTTAAATTATTTCACTTTTTTAGTATTAAATCCCAATAGGTCAATGTTCAAGAATTAGATAAAATTTACACTATTAGCAGCAGGATTTTCATTCACAGTATTACCCCAAATGTTGTCATTAACAGCTGTTCATTCTCCTCCAAAACGTATGTCAATGGGAGGGTAGTCAGGGTCATAGTCAGGTCCCTGTTGAAAAAAATAGAACAAATGATTGGTCAGGATAACAGAATTTGTAAAACAATACGGAAAAAAATGTGTAGATCCAACTAAAATTTTGAATCCTCTTTATAAAGTTGAATACTCTTTAGTTGATTTAACTAGTACATAAATTGGTATATAGTAAGGAGAATTTAACCAAATTATAGTTATAGATCTACAAATTTTTTTTTTTAGCGAATGTCCTTTTTTTTTATTTGAAGTTGTTGAAAAAAAATTAATTAGGTAATCTATTTGATTAAATAAATATTTATTAAATTAGAAAGAAAATATGTCAAACCTCTTGAGAAGGATCGATTCCGCATTGCACATTGTAGGGCCAGTCGCAGACACGAGTCCTAGGATTAAAAACGGTTCCAGGCCCACAGTCCTGCAAAAATGCGCCTCCATTCCAGCAATTTACGAACTTCCTGCAGTCTGGGACGTAGGCGAATTGTCCTGTCGCATACGAGGGACACGTAACTTTCTGTAAAACAAACCCTGCTCAAAATGCCGGATTGAGTCCGATTAAAAAGAATAGAAATGCTAAATCGTTTTGAATCTGGAATTTTAATCCGGAAATGACGGATTCAAAACGATATTGTAGATTGAATCCGATTAATGCGGATTAATTTTGAATCTGTATTAACCGGATTCAATGGAATTCGAATTAAATCCGAT
>JAXIUT010000021.1:15057882-15070904 GCA_035586675.1 Eurytoma californica
CTCTCTCTCTCTCTCTCTCTCTCTCTCTCTCTCTCTCTCTCTCTCTCTCTCTCTCTCTCTCTCTCTCTCATTCCCTCTATCTCACCTCTAGGACACGAAAGGCGTCCGCGATCAATCACCCCGGCGCTGAGCGTCGCGAATTCTGATTTACCTTCCGCGAGCGTTTATTATTAATAACGAGCTTTCGTAATCCGGGCCGCGGGGAAGGGTCCTCCGGTATTTTCACGCGCACCTGCGCGAGCTAGAGCGGGAGTGACTCTCCGGTTTCCCCTGATCGGGAAAACGGGAGCGAGTTAAAAGCGTCGCCCCGGACTCCCACGCCTGCCCGAGATTTCGCGACGATTAAGGGCAACGGGTCGATTTTCATCGCCGCTTGTTGTTCGGACGCGCGCTCATAGTTTTTCGTCGCGACTTATTTGCGATCTGCGCGCTTTTCTTTGACGTTCCAACACTGGTAGAAACGCTTAGTAGCGGTTAGCCAGTCGCTGGCGAACGTTACGTTTTTAGCGAGTTTTTAGCCGGCCGCTGCTAGACACTGGCCAGTAAGCTAAAAATTTCTACCAGAGAATTCGTGGTGGTTATTGCGATGGTAGAGACATTTTTTTCTGTGGGTATCGTAGTTTGAGTTGATTTTTTTTTAAGTGAAATGTGGGGGAAAACTCGGTTTTTAAACTGGATCAAATTTGCTAATTTAAATTAATTCTTGATTAAATCAAAGGTTTAGGTATTTTATTACAAGAAAAGAAAATCATTTTTTCCCAATATTGCTAACTATGCAATAATTTCTTAAAACTAGAAACTTTTATTCTTTGCATAGGTGTATTTTATGAAAAAAAATTTGTATGAATTATTTATAAATTGTTATTGAAGCAATCGTTTCCTAACTTTTGAAATTGTGCAAACGACCGAAAGTTTGAAAAAAGTACTCTATAAAAAATTATTTACAGATTTGTTTTTATTTTGCACACTTTAGTTTTAGAAACATGGATAAAATTTGGTGGTAAATATTTATCATTTTCCTACACGTGTAGCAAGATTTTTCTAAATATAATCAACATATTTTAAGTAATCCACTGACTTAGTAGTGGTAGTAAATTAATTCCGCTTACACCTACACTCTTGTTATGAATATTTCAGTTAATTAATAACGTAAACAAGTAAATGCATATACCTACAAAGTAACTTAACTTCTTTATGCACGCGGCAAGATCCAGAAAGAATATTGCTATTATTTTTTATCAATGATATTCATATTTAAGGTATATAATGTAAAAAAATTACGACACTTTTTAAATTCTGTCTAAAAGAATTGAGTTTAAAAAACAATTTTTAAAAACTTCGAGCAAGGCAATATAACCAAATGCAAAAAAAAAAAATATATTGTTCATATACATATACAATATTATATTTTTACGATGCCCATACCGACATTTTGTCACTAAAAGGAGTTTGTTACAGATAAAGTTACAAATTTTAATATAACAAAGTAAAAAAAATTGTGGCTCCACAGTAAAATTAATTGTGATAAAGTTTCTTTTCATTATAAGAAAACTTATTGGTATTGCGATTATCAAAAATTATAATAATAAACTCCTGTACTGTAATAAACACCACCTATAGTCCACGCGGTTACCCTCAAAACAACGGTAATTTTTAACATAATTTCTCTCGTTACATCCTCGCAGTAACTTTTACGAGAAAATTCCGCGCAAGAACCGATGGGATCATCAAAAAAATTGCGCGCAACGAGACCGTACGGGGCCGCGAGCTTACGCGGCGCGCCATTAGGATCCGCCGAGTGAAACGCGAGCCCCGGCGAGGCCGCGCGGGCGACAAATTAGCTTGGCTTGACGCGCGAGCGCGTCCAACACGCGTCCCAAGTCAAAACTCGGAGTGCTCGATTTTTCAAATCGCATCGTTTCGCGCGCACCTCCCGGCGCATCCAAGTTCAAAAACACCCGAAATAACGCCGTTAACCCGGTTTCTCACCCGCTGACAGCTACCCTCCGTTACTTGTATCGCGCCTCTTGTGCTAAAATAACGGTCCGATGAAAGATTTTTTTTGCGAATGTGTAGGGGAAAGTGTGTATTTCTTTAAAAAATTTGTCAATGTTTCAGATTTTCACTTGAGAGAATTAATTTTTATTGGAAATAAAAATAAAATGTTTACGTAATTTTTCTAGCGATTTTTACATAAACACTTTCCGTAAAATTTCAAGACTGATAAACCCTTTGGAATTTCTGTCAAAATCTCGTTTTTTTTGTCATTTTTTAAATTTACACAATTACGTCATTGGCGTAATTAATGTAACTACTATAACTGTTTATTTCTTTATAGAAAGTTGTAAATGGTTTTTTTAATTGCATGCACAGAGTTTCGAATACAGGATTTCATTCAATGGTGAATTAATTAAAATTAATTGTCTGTAGAATTTTATTCTCTAGACTTTGTACATGCAAGCGAGTTTTAAGCATCTCTTACGGTTAAATTTTTAGAATTTTTTTATTTATTTTATGCATTAATTGTATTATTGTATGAATGACTTATTACCCCTTGTACGTTTTGCATATAGATGTTAAGTTTGCTTTCAAATTTAGTTTCATTATCTCACGTAATTGAAGCTTGAAGGTGTGGGATCGATGTACAGCTGGTGCACACGTTGCCATTCAAAACTGACGGAAATATCGATTTTTAGCAAGCTGACGGGGAGGATGAGTTGAAGAAACGGCAGCTCATGGAGCTTGCCATTATCAATGGAACCTACAGAGATTCCAACACCAAAGTTGCGGCGGCTACAGGTAATGTTGACTTAACCCGACCCTGCCATTCTAGTTTGTGTCTAATTTTTACTAATTGAAACTCGATAACTTTTACCCTCATTTTAATGTTTGTAATATAATTATTAATTGTTCCATTGAAATATTGAGGGGTTCTTTTATAAGATCATGCTTTATAATAAGTGATTAACAGTTTATACTTTTTTAAAGATTGGATTTAATCTTTCACTCTTTTGTGGTTATGATCCATTAAAAAAAAATATTAATTTACACCAACTGCATTTTTTATAACGAAATGCACTAACTTTTAATTTTGCAAAAAAATTGAGAGAAGATATTTCGTCGAACGAGTGATCTAAATGTAATACCATATTATTCCTTTATTTTTTTAAAGAAATTTCTTACTAATGTCCAATTACATTTTTCGTATTCCTGGATTTTCATGTTCAAGATTAAGGCATTGAAAAAAAAAACTAATTTTAAAAATAACAAGTTTTAAATGGTGATTGACGAAATATTATGAATTTTCGTTTTAATCGAAAATAAACTATATAAAATATCATCTCTCTAAAATCAAACATTTTGTCTTTACTTGAATATAAATTAGTGAGATTTTCCTTCGCGACATATTTTTCCGATGCACATAAAGAATTTCAACCTTTACAAGTCTCTTTAAAAAGTTAAAAAAAACATACTTCTTTATTTTAGAATTAAGCAAAAACTTAAAAAATGTATCGACTTCAATTTTCCATTAGATTCACTTTAATTTTGTTATCATATCTTCTACTGAAGGAACTACTGGAAATCTACTGGACATTCGAGCCATATTAATTAAATTCTATATTTAATCTTACAAATTCCACTTTATTTCGACAATCCACCCAAAAACTTATAAATTCCACTTTGTTTGAACAACCTGTCCTCCTCGTCCCCAAACCCAAGTCCACCCTCGATCGACGAAAATCTCTCGCACCAGCGGTTCACCGCACCTAAAAAATCAAAGAAAAAAAAGGACACAAACTTTAGAAAAAAAAAAGCGTCGCCCATCTACCACCTCGGCCCTGCCGAACCGAACGAACCCGACTAATGCCATTCACCTTAGCGTTCGACATTGCAGCCTGCGACGAGGAGTGGAGGCGCATGGCCGCCGCCGCCGCGGAAACCCAGCGCCTGCTCCCGGGCCTGGGCACGCAGATGCGCACGCCGAGCGCCCCCCTCGGCGCCCCGCTGATCCTGTCGCCGAGGATATCGGTGCCGACGACCGCCGCGTCCCTGCTGAACGGCTCCGGGCCGCCGGGCTCGCTGCTCTCCGCCGGCGACCCCCACGGCCTCATCTACGCCCCGTACACCGAGTACGCCAACTACCTGGCGGCCAACTCGCCGGCCCTGCTCACCGAGTACGCCACGGCCGATCATTCCGGTGGGTTGTTCGCTCGCTGACGCTGAGCGCCGCGTTGAGAGAGACGCGACGAACCAACCAGCTCCTCTTGCTTGTCGAGGACCCGATCCTTCCGCTCTCTTATCACTTTTTTACGCCCCGCACTTTTCCGCGGGGCTCGATGGAAGGATTCGTTTTAAGATTACGCCTTGGCGCGTCTCTGAATTGCTTGATGTTGTTTTTTTTTTGCGGAGATAGGGACTCGCGATGCGAACGGATCGCGAGACCCGCGAGGCGGTCGATCTTTTTCTTCGGTCAACCGGCTTCTCGCGTGACGTGGAAATTTGGAAAGAAGCGAGCGGATCGTGCAATGTTTTTTTTCTTAGCTTTAGACTGTTACGCGCAATCGTCCGAGGCTTTTGAAGCCGCGGGATTTTAGAATGTTGTGATCGTGTTTGTTTTTTTATTATGAAGTTTTATTTTAAACGAGCGTTTGGTAACGTTTTCAATAAGCGAGCGAGTGCGCAAGCATCAAGGAATTCAGAGAGTCGCCAATTTTATTATCTATTTTACCTTGTAGTTAGTTTCTATCTCTCTTGTTTCTTTCATTATCGCGCGTACTTTTGAATTCTTCGCGGGTCGAAAGATCAGATCTTCGCCAGAGGCTCGCGAAGCGACTGCATTGAAAAAGTACACTGGAAATAATCGATTCGATCGTTAAATGCATTTTTATTATTATTTACCTTCGAACGGCGAAGAGAAATGTTTATCTGTAGATTCTTTTTTTTTTTAATCGAACAAAAGGAAAAAAGTTATTTATTTTACGTGTGTTTTTCAATGTATACACAGAAGTGCGTTTCAAACTATACACGTGAGACTCCACGAAAAAAAAGACAAAAAAAAGATATGAATGTGTTCACTTGTGTAGATTGGAGCATAAGTCGTATACCGCGTACTCTATAAATGTTGTAAGTTCACTCATACACAATGAGACTCGGCGATAAATGGTGCCCAATCGAACCGGAAAAATCTAACCACAATGTCCAGCGATTTTGGTTCGGTGCCATCGTCTCTTTTCTCCCCAACGAGAATTTCACCGATCGCCTCTTAATCACTTAACATTTGTTTTTTTTTATAAAAAAAAAAAAGAAGTACACGCGTGAAAAAAAAAATGAGCCGCGATCGTTGAAATTCTCGTTCGCAGCGAACAAGATAAAAAGAAAAACATATTTTACGTATACAATGTAGATGTGTAAGAAGCGTAGTTAGACGCACGTCGTATATATAAATAGTCCAGTCGACTTGGAAAAAGCGCGCAGCTAGATATCGGGAAAGTAAAGTTAAAAAGAAATATCGAACGGCATGTCTCACGCGAACGACCCGAAAAATTCGTACGGCCCTGCAAGCGTGAAAAATTCCACGAAAAAGAAGTGTACGAGTCATCGGCGCCGCTTTTTTTTTCGTGGTCGATCGCGCGACGCCGAGATACTACCATATATCCTCGTGAAGCGAGTGGGCGTCGGAGAGAATAGCTGAATCAGTCAATTACTAGTCGCTGTTCGTCAGTTCTGAGTTTTTTTTTTTTTTTTTTAAATAGCTTTGCACGATATTAGTGCGGTGCACACGCGGACACAGACACACTCACACCCACACGCATACACACAGTAATCACACGGCGGGCGAAGGTCCGCAGCGTAGGTGAATAGGACTCTAACAGCGGAGGCGCGAATTCGCCGCGGCTCGATCTTTTTTTTAAGCGCACATCGGAGTCTCCGCGCACAGGGGGATGGAAGGGAAACGCCGGAACGCCTCAGGCTGCAGTAGCAAAGACACATGACATGATTCTCTTTTTAAATGTTTATTTTTTATCGGAAACAAAGGAAAACGTCCATGGTTGAGGAAAATCACGGGGCAGCTACAACATATACCTCGAGTTTCTTTTAATCTATTATTTTTTTTTTCGCATTAAGCGAGGAAGCGTTGCTACGGAGATTTTTTTTTAACGCGCAGCAGTACTAGTCTGAAATCATTTTATTCGTATTTTTTACATTTATTCGCGCGTGAGACGCGCGGCGACCGGGAGAAGTTTTCTCTCGTAACGATAAATGCGTTTTCTTTTCTTTGTATAGATGATCGGTAATCGATCGAATCATCTCACAGAACTAATTGAGATTTTTAAATGATTATTTAAGTGACATTTTAACGATAATAATTAACTTAGTATTATTATTGATAAAACAGATTTTATCGTTACATTAAATATTTTTAATAAGGAAATAAATATATCTACACTCAAGTGAACAAATTTCGATGTACACTATAAGAATTTACAGTGTACATTAAATTTGTCATTTGGCGAAATTTAGCGTATCCGACAAATTTACATTGCATTAAGTAAAACAGCTGCCGAGCCGAATGGAAAGCAAAAGATCGATTACCGATTGAATCTGACGTTCAACAAATCACTTAAGGCAATAATCGGCGAGCACTTATATTCGACAGTATTGCATCGACACCGCGATCGATCGCGACCTTTCTGTATTCTTTTTTTTTTTTTTTCTTTAAATAATTTATTTATAAACACCGCTGTATTACCGTTTAAACGCAAACAATTTCGTCCACGCAACTTGGCCTCTCGCTCGGTGCCTCCGAGCCACCGGCGCGTATATAACGCCACGTATTTATATATACACGCGCGCAGGAGAAAGAGAAGCGAGAGCGAGTCCATCCGTCAAACGGCAGCAGCGGCGGCGGGGGGGTTATATACACGCGCGCAGTTTTTAGAACTTTGTTAGTCACACACAAGAGGAGTCGGGTCGAGTTTTAAATTTAGCGGCGCGCCGAGAGTCGGCCATTAAGAGCGTTAGAGGATACGGGGGCGCCGAAAAGAGAGGGAAAATCTTTTTCTCTCCTCTTCTTTTTCACTTATAATACGCCACCCCCTCTCTCGCTCTCTAGCCCTCGTTATTTTCGGGCGCCGCCTCGACGGAGTCGGAATATTTTTATTCGCCCCCTCTCTCACTTTCCGCGGTGTGCAACGCGAGGAGAGGGATTTTCGTCGGGGCAGGTTCGTGTTACCGGTTATCGCGCCGATTGCGAATTCGGGGCTCCTTCTTTTATTTCTCGCGCCTCGAAAATAGTCGCCGGGGCGAAAGGGGGTTTCGAGAGCGGTGCTCGTTGCACAATGGCATAATATCCGTCTTATTTTGTTTTTTTTTTTCTCGACTAGGAATTTTTGAACGGGCGCCCAGTGAAAAGGGAGAGAGAACGGCGAATTTTGTAACGGGCGCTCTCGTAATCGCCTCTGCTCGACGGCTGAATTCGCGTTTATTATTATTATCAATAATCATTATTATTATTATTATTATTATTATTATATTACTACTGTAATTATTGTTCTTTGCAAACGAAGTATCCAGTTACCCGCGACAAATTTGCACGCGCGCGCGCCCGGAGTTCCGCCCTGAAAGCGACCGTTTTTATCTTTCACGAATTTACTAGCGGATCCGAAAATACGCGGCGGCCCGAAAATAGTTAAGCGTCTCGATCGATGCGACCGAGAGAGAACTGGAGAAAAATTCCGGTGGGAACGGAGGGGGTGATACGATGCGGCATCAAGATCTTAAGTCTGATATATTTTCACGGGATGATGTCGTTTAACACCACCCGGTGTTATTTTAAAAGCTTCCTCGTTTCGTTTCGGGACGACTAATTTTAAAAATTTCGTAAACAATACACGTCTAAAAGTGCCTTTATTTGTCTTAAAGCTAATAATCTGGTGGATAAATTACGGAAATTTTGTAAAAATACGCCGACGGTGTGACAATCGGTGCCACGGTTGCGAGATTCAATCCCGCGACAGTTTTACGAGAGAATTCTCTATACGAGAGCGTACAATAATAAGGTTGTTTTTTTTTTTATTCGGTACAATAATAAGATCGCGTTTCGTTTCGTAAGCGAAATCTGGATCAAAACATTTGCAAGGAGTCGTTGACTCGACTGACGACTGTAACTCAAGTAATGGATCCATCCGTTCGTAACTCGGGTCGATTTTTCAGGGCGGAACGAACATATATCGTGCATCACTCAATGCAATATCAAAGGCCATTCATAATTGTTGTAGGATTAATTGTATACTATATCGATCTAGTAAATATTTATACGAGACGCGTATGATATATTTTAAACAATACATAAAAAAGGATATATACAGATATTATATATATTACATATTAGCATATGTATATTTATTTGAATTATATATAGATGAGAGAATATTTAGTAGAGGAAAAGAAAGAGAATTAATATAAACTTTAGTTAGCGAGATTAGCTTTTCTTTTCGTCGTCAGATTTTTATGGGACTATTGTCCCCTTAGTTGTTTAAGTTTTAAGCGAGTAAACGAGCAAAGCTCGGTATCATTGATATTGTTAGGCATTAAAAGCGGTTTTATACTCTTAAACGAAAAAAAATCGATTTTGTTGTATTTTAAACACGCGGCTTGAGGGATGTCTTCGTCGTACGTTTATTTTTTTTAATTTTATTACTTTTTAATCGTAATTTTAATGACTTTCGCTCTCTTTCATAATCGGTGATGGTTATTAATATTGTTTTTTTTTCGTTAGTCCCTTAATTTTGTTCTTTCCTTGTAACTTTTTATTATTACTTATAATAATCATTTTATTGCTTCCTTCTTCGTAATTATCGATGTAGTAAATTTGAAAATTAACTAAAAGAGAACTTAGCTATTTTAGACATTGCAAGACGTCGGTTAATTTTAATTTTAATTTTTAATTAACCCCGCGAAGTTTCTTGAGTAACGTTTGCAATAACAAAAATGAATTTAAGCTAACGAAGGATGTAGCAAGTACCACTAGAATCTCGAGTTTAACGTGCAAACATTAAAGTGAATAAAAAAAAATCCCTAGGGTTGATGTAAACGTTGAGTAATAACAGATGTAACACGCGACTAAAACAACGACTACTAATTTATCGTTCATCGGACCGCCTGTATTACTTTCCTACGAGAATTTAATGTATTTGTGTATATGGGACTCACTCCAATGTTTTTTTTCTAATTTTACTTTTTCGCGTTTTTCTCAGTGTCCTAACGCTCATTGGATTTGTTTTTCTTAACCGGCGCTCATTCGAAACGGTTCCCTATTATTTTTTTTTTTCAATTGCAAGAGATCCATTTGTCGGTTTTACGTCTAAATCTGAACTAAAATCAACACGGAATTACGTAAAAGCATATAATCATACTTAAAGACACGAAATTTAATTGAAAACAAATTTTTTCCAATCGCAAGAGTGAGCGGTGTATTATAATTGTTGGCTTCATAGAAATTTGTAAACAAACGAAAAACCACCGCGTAGTTAGAAATTTGTTTATATGTTTTTCTCAATCTAACGCGAAGGTAACAACAAAAAAGTAAACGTATCGTCAAAGCAATTATTTTATTCCTGTACGTAAGAATGGCTGGTGATTAGGTAGGATTTAATAGGAGAAAAGATAATGTCGCGAAGGGGTAAGCAAAGAATTGCGGTAGGAGGTTGTTTTACTCCCGTTTTTTCCGCGTGTCCGCGGGGCGCGACGAAATGGACTATATTTTGCGCTAGGGACACGCGCGCAAACACACGTACCCAGGGACCAAACTTTTATGGTGAAATCGTTTTCAGGACTGATGGTTCTAGCGTATACTTGCCCATGTCGTGCTCTCGCTCGAAAATTCAATCGTCTCGACTTTTCTGTTCGCATCGCCTCCGATTCTTTTTTCCTTATGCTCAAAAGGAAATTATAATAGATTTAGGATTTACCGAGTTATTAATCAAATTAAAACGATAGATGTTAAAAAAAAGAAAAAATTGTTTTCCATCGTTAAGACTGTTACAAAAGATTAATTAATTTAATAATTATTAACTACGGTTGTTTATTGAATTATCGATTTAAAGAAGGTGTCAATGTATTTTTCATCGATAAACCTCATAATACTCACACTATTAATACTCTCAAATCGCATCTCACGTTAATTTTCTTTTTATACTTTTATATTATTTCCTACGTAATTTGTATTTATCAAAAAAAAGGGGGCGATTTGTGGACAATGCGAATCTTCGACGCGAGAGCCATGGAGATAGAGAAGCGTGCGTTACGAAGAGAACGATTCATTTTCTTCTTTCTTCTTCTTTTTTTTTTAATCGTATACAATTACTTTTTACAATTTTATTATAATTTTATTTTTTTACGTAAATCGAAGGAAAAGCGATGAGATATTTTAGCCGGGCTTTGGTGCGCGCGTCGCGTTTTTGCAACCGGCGCGCCGCGCGAGGCACGTTGAGTTCTATTCTAATCGAACGTGCGCGATTTTCGAGGCAGCATAAACATGACTTTCTCTCGACGCAAAATACACGATCCTTTATTACCTATTCGTTATTGATCGCTATCTATTATTACTTTTTAACGTATACGGATTTTTAAGCATAATCGTACCTTTTGCTTCGAAAATAGACTCTTAAGGAGAACACCTTCTCGATAATACACGAAACACACGTACACTTAATAAATTACTATATACGTATATAGAGAGAATTTTTCCCTTAAAATTTATAAGAATTTCATTGTATTAAAAATTGTAGAGAAAAACGTAAATGTTTCATGGTTCGTTACATTTCACATTTTTACGGGAAAATTCTTTCCGTGTATAGAATGAACATGAAACTAAAAAAAGAATAAGAGAACACACAAGCAAGAAACACTTACATATTATGATATTACCGGACAAACAAAAAAGCAGAATACGCAGACAAGAGACACTTAAACACAATAATACACAACGTAGAAACGAGGAATAAATAGAGAACACATATACTTATGGTAGCTGTAGGATATAAGATATAGAATGAAACAAAAAAATTTCTTCTCTCTTGAGAGCCGATTGTCGAACAATACAATAATCAAAGCGCAGCCATATGATGAGTGAGACGCTTTCGCAGTGTGTGAACTTACTTATTAGTTAGCATTACTCTCTAATGTGCAAGACACTTTAAAAATTCGATTACGCGCTCTACTGTCTTCTTAAGTTCATCACCCTATGTCACTAAGTATTCTAGCATTTAAGTCGTAAACGCCATACTTCTATTTTTGTATAATTGCAACGTAAGTATTTCCGAATCCGTCAGAGCGCCTCCCGCGTCTCTCCCTCTCTCGTCGTTTTTTTTTTCCTGTAAACGATATATTACCATTTTCTAGAAAAAGAGGAAAAAAATCGAGCGAAAGAGGAAGAAGCGTCCGGGATATGACTAATAGGGAGAATACAATAAGACCGTCGACTTCGATGAGCGTCTATATACTTGCGTTTTGAAACGGCGACCTGAGCAGCGTGCACGCAGGAACGTCGCATCGACAATGGGCAGCGCCTATCGGCCGATCAACCCCGACTTTTTCATGTATCATCCGAACAAAAGCGAAAATAAACGGACAAACGCGGGAAATAATAGTCGAGTAAAAACGATAAAATCGTCCAATGAAAATAAAAAATGAATTAATCGGTGGTCATCGTCCGATCGGCGCTGCTCGTGGGTCCGAGCAGAGTCTGTCCTCAGTCGTAGGAGAGAGAGACGCAAATTGTTCGCCACCTTGAACCTTCTGCCTGTCTATAATGTGATTGTTGTTTTCCGGCGATGCAGGTGCGGCGGCCGCTGCGAAGCAGCGCAGGCACTTGGGCCAGATACGAGAGCACCCTTATCAGAGGGCCGGCGCTCTCTCGTGAATGAGCCCACCGCGGGGGACACGTGACTTCGGCCTTAGCCGGCGAAGCGCGAGCCCGCGGTAAAGGTTAGTCCCTTATTTGTAATCATACAACTCATTCTTTCTTCTTCGTTTTTTTTTTTTTTTTTCTTTTTTTTTAAATCTTCACTTCATTCATTCATACCACTTGTTTGTGCACGGAGAGAGTTGGTTAGTTAAAATTAGTTTTATTTTGTTTTGGTGAAAATTATTGTGTACTTAGTAAGATTGGATTCAAGTGACTTTAAAATTGCCGCAAACGTTGTAAACATTACGGCTTTTCTAAGGTAATTTTTAAGAAGTAGATAACTTGATCCCGAGATTACTTAAACCACCATATAGTAATTTTTACTGACAATAGACTATTCTCTCCGTGTACAGTTTCGAGATTTTGCACACGATTTTTCATCCGATTTCTATAAGGAGAGATGAAATTTCTACCTTAATTTGTCCTTGCATGCATGTCAAGGGATAGTAATGATAAATTTATATTGAAATCGCAGGGAAAATTGTTTGCAAATTCTCAATTATTTCATGATGATTGCTACATTATTCTATTTTTGTGACTATATTATATTGATTTTACAATTATGATTATTATATAAGTATACATTTCTCTTTATTTTTTGCACAGATTATTTATTTTACGTTCTTGTCTATTTGAATTTTTTTACGTATATTTTTTTTTTTTTTTTGCAATTTTGTTGTAGAGTATACCATGTTATACATATTTTATCACGTATACACGAAATGCGTTTATGTATACATTACCATACGTACATAGATATTGCACTTACATATTTTTTTGCTCGGTTAATTGTCGTTCAATACCAGACGTACGGCATTCTCCGGTCATCGGACTCTTTTTTTTCGTTCATTCAACAACTATAAAAATGTCATCGATAAAAAAAAAACAATTACTACTTGTTTGTTTTCCATACGTGACATTGTAAAAGAATTTTTCATTCATCAGACCAGCATTATTCCACCGTACATCAGCTCTCAAAGGAAGGGTATCGAACCCGAACTCACCGATTTCAAAAATTTCGATATATGTTGTAGATCATGAAAAAATATGAGAC
>JAXIUT010000021.1:15071004-15089395 GCA_035586675.1 Eurytoma californica
AATTAACTATTTAATTATAGAAAATCGTATTTTTTATTTTTTTCCGCTTTTTATGTAATTTTAACATTCTTATACATGATCAAAAAATTAGCTTTTGAAAATAAAAAATAAGGGTTGCAACCCTTAGGGTCAAAATTGCTTCAGTTATCTTTGTTTTTTTATAAGAAGTAATTCCTATTTTGTTTTACTCTGAAATACGCAGTAGAAGCCGAGATATATTTAAAAAACCGTTTTTGGGGGTTATCTTTAGGGGTGGTTTTCACCCCCTAAATATGTTTTTCCGCAGATAAGAAAAAACACGTGTCTCATATTTTTTCATGATCTACAACATATATCGAAATTTTTGAAATCGGTGAGTTCGGGTTCGATACCCTTGTCAGTCTTCAAATTTGTCGCGTTTATAAAAATCACAAAATCTTAAAATATTCAGTTTCAAAAAAAGACAACGATGCACAAACCCTCTAAACGTGAAGAATAAAAAAAGTAAAATAAGTGACCATTCGCTTTTTTCATCCCTTCACATTTAGACGGTATAAGAACGCGAGAAAAATAAAATCGGGAATGTCGTGCGTCGGCCATAGTTCTGTGTACCTGACGCCGCATCGATCGCGAAGGTGATTCGGTGACGATTTATTCTTTTCGATCGCTGAAACATTATTTCCGAGCATTCGAGTCAGCGAGCGGAGATACGCGCGCGCAAACGGCACTGTTGCCCCTCATCACTTGAGAACATCGCCGCGTCATTTCTCGAACTTAAAACTGATAGGGTTGCTTTTTGCACATACGAGGCATACAAAAAAAGAAAGAATCATGCGCGTCATGATTGGGTGCGCACCTCCCCATTATACATATTTTTTATTTTTATTTTTTGCACACACTATATCGACATTCACATACAAAAATTAAAGCAAAAAAAAAAATTCTTTTACAAAGAACGTTCACTTTGTATGTTGAAGAGAAAATTATATGAATTAATTTTACGTGCTAAATTCGCATTTTTCACTGAAAAGAGAAGGGGGATGAGTTTAGGAGAGAAACCCAAGGTGAGTCAGGGGCAGCGTGTTGTCAGCGCGAAAGGAGTAACATAAAAAGAGATATATATATATAGATTGAAAGAGAAATAAAAAGAATAAAGAGAAAAAAAAAACACATTTTAGACAGTATATGATAATTAAGATTTTTATCACAAGTTAGAGGACGACGCTCATGGTGACTTTGGTGCTTACGTGTCAGTATATATATATTTATTATATGTATGTGAGGAAATACAATTGTTTCATGTTTCACAATTTTCTCTCCTTCCAGGACATTGTATTTTTTGCATTTTTATTTAAAACGAACGAAAGAAAAAAAAATCGACACTCGTAGGCTCTCTTTTTTTAGTCTGTCACAACTATTACACCTCCTACCCCCTCGAAAAAAAAGAAAGTTATATTTTTTTTCTTGGCAACTTGTGCCTGTGGAACACTTATTTTATTATTATTTATACGTAAAAAGAGAATATTATATATACATAAACGTTATACATATATTATTATATTTACATGGAAAGAAAAATTTACGACGACCTTGAACTTCCATTCAATTTTATTGTACATAGATTTGATTTATGCGCCTACCAGTTATAAACGTATCAAATACGAGAAATAAACTATTTATACGATAAAAAAAAAGTACAAAAAAAAATCACAAAGAGGCAATTTGTTTGTTCATTTATTTGCTTCACTTCCAAGATTTAAAGAAAAAAAAGAAAGGAAGCAGGGGTGGCAACGCGTCGCGGTGTGAAAAAAAATGTACATGCCGGTTAGCTTCATCGAGATAAGAAGGAAGGTCGCGTTGAGCGCGCCGAGCTTCTCGTGAGAAATCTTGTTTCGAACCCTATGCATAATATTTTTTCAATTAATTCATATTAATTTTATTAATCAATTTCGTCGGGGAGAGGCTCATACTCGTACTTTGCAAAGTGATTTCGTTCCACAGACTGATATCTCGAACATCCATTGAATTTCGTTATCACACAAATTAATGTTAATTTTATGTTTGAAAAGTTTTGTTTCTACTCACTCAGATTAATATGTTACATTAATGAAACAATTGTTTAAAAAATGATTAATATTCTGTTAAGAAATAGAAATAAAATATTTGATATATATTTTTAATATATCGTTAAAAGATAAAGTAAATAATATTTTTAATTTTTCAGCCAATAAGCAAAGATATACTGTGGATAGGAAATTTTGAAATGGAAAGCGGGTATCGAGACTCTCCCTGATTGTTTTACTAACCGAAAAAAAATAGAACTGCAAATTGACATCACGAATTTATCTCTATAGAACACAACGTTAATAATCTAATTTATCAATAATTTCCAAACTTATAAATAAATTAATATCAAGAAAATTTTTAAAACTGGAAACCACCCTTTCTATTATTAATCATTTAGATGCAAATTTCATCCATCTTCATAAAACCGCACAGCAGCACAATTTTTTTCTCTTTTTTTTTTAATTTAACTAACAAAAATGCTCCACATGGCCAAGTTGACACTAACTTTGATTAATTTTTTTATATATTTCTCTTACTTCAAGTTCAGAAAGATGTCCACGCGCATGCATACACTGTTCACATATCTCGATTTCTCTACTTGTAAAATTGCATTTCCGAAAAAAAAATTAACCACGTCAATGTATATATGCGCGTGCGGCTATCATTTCTCTCTCTCTTCAATTTTTTTAATTCTGTACAATAATACCGATTTACCATAATAATAACGTATATTCGTACGTAACGATGCTTCTGACATGCCTGGAATATTTACTTCTTTTTTTGTAATCAGTATTGACAGTTCCGATTTAATTTCTACTATATATATACAACTAAAAACAAAACTCATGAGCCTCTTTGACACACCCGCTTGGGACATTTTTTTTTTCAATTAATATAATCGAGTTTTTTTTTTAATAATTCACACGAACCGTACGTTTGTTTAATCTTCAGTAATGATTAATAAGACACGCTAAGATCATTTTTTTTAACAAATATAAGTACTGGCACCTTACGTAATATGTATATGAGGTCTTCTGGTGGCTGGTGTGCACCCAAGCTGCGCCGGAAATTTATTAGCGCGATAAAAAATTTTTTTTTTTCACTTACTCTTCTCCACTCTCGTTAATAATAATAATACTGTCTGTTTGTTAATTTTCACATCATTAATTAATTTACCTGTAATTAAATTCGACATTCGAAGCTTTTTTTGTTCTGCTACTCTTCAAATAACTGTTTAGAGGAAAAACATGTGGCAAACGATTTTTAAAGGGGTAACGTCTAGTTGCAAAAAAAAAATACGTTACTATATTAACCAAATCTAATAGAAAGTACTAATTAGCGAAAGAGGAAAAATCTTAACATTGTTGCATTAATCAATTATTACAAATAGTTTTATTTTTATTTTTACATTAAAATTTTTAATTATTTTTTTTGCAATTTTTTTTTTTTAACGCGTAATTTAATTACATGTTTTGTTTATACATACGATAAAGTAATATGTAGAGCTTCATTTGTTCAAAGAAATCACATTTTTTTGCGGAGAGGGTACACAAGCCACATTTATCATACGAACTTGCAAAGTTCAATAGAAAAAAGTGACAATAATCGCAAATCTCCTCGTTTAACAAAAGGCGCAGGTGTTTAAAAGAAGGTTTTTTTGTTAATGTAATTTTCATTATTCAAAGACAATTTACGAACTTTCACAAAGTCAATAACAATATCGTTTTACGTATGTGATGATTCAAACGCTTCGAACTAATCATTGTTATACTTACATTCGACATTTCTCTCGATAAAAAAAAATGAAAAATTCACGAAAGTGCAAAGCGACGCTCGATTAATAACGTAATAAAGGAGCAATAACCAAAGTAACAAACACGTAGAGGAACTAACAATTCATAATTTGTACGTCAGTCACTTATAAGGCTAAAATAATTATCTGTAATTAATGATAGTGTGCTTCATTAGAAGTATTGACGTTTAACTGAACAAATTGTTTAATAAAATTCGCGGCATCGCTTTGCACTGTTGTAACATTATTTAATAATCGATACACAATAAGTGAATTATTATTGCTTTCTAATTTTGCAGGATTAAAAAACTCATTTTTCTATTGAGTTTTCCATAACTGCATTATTTAAATAAATTAGTATAAATTAAAAAAAAAAAATTTTTAATATCAAAAAAATTAGAAGGTAAATAAATAATTCACTTAGATCATGGCAACTGCTGTAAAAAATTTTCTGGACGAGTATGTATTTACAATCAATTTACTTTTATTCATTTCAATTAATTGACATCAATCATCGTTAATCCAACGTCTCTGCAAAAATCAGTACAGCCATGTAAATTTTTTACGCAGTTGCAACGTAAAAAAAATCGTATTAAAAAATCGAGAGACAATAATCACTAACCAAACTGTTTTTTCTTTTTTCTTTCTTGTTAACCCTGGTTGCCCATGGCCTGTAGGCTTGCGGAGTGCTAACAATGGAAAATCCACACTCGTCCTGTGCTAACACCTGGATTACTGGACACACCCAGAATAAAGCATCCCGCCGCGCGTTCGATCGCGACCACTTCTCACTCTCTCACTTTTTCTCTCTCTTCGTCGTCGGAAAGTTGTCGTCTTGCAAAAAAAAAAAAAGAAAAAAAAAATCAAAAAAACATAAGTAACGACGAACGCCCGCGGAAGGACAGAGTCCCGTCAACTGCGTTATCACCACCTAGTCTTTCTTTTTTTTTCTCGAATATCCCACACACACTCCCGTCCTATCGGCGCTGACGACAATTCGACATTTCTTAAAATACTGTATCTAAGCAGCAGTTGATTTTAGTTAATTTTTTTTTAAACTATTGTAAAACGCAATATTTTTCTACGATGAATTTAGCTTACTGTTGTTATTTTGATTTTAGTCCAATGTTTTTTTTTTTACAAAGTTTGTTGTTTTGTAGTTCTTTTGAAGATCGATCAATTTTGATACGCCCATTGCCGTCAGCGTCTTCCCGTCGTCGTCGTTCGAAGCGATTGCCCTGCGAATCGACGACAACTACGATCCCACATTTTTCTTTTTGTTTTCTCAATCTTGAATCAATTGAAACCGATAAAAAAAAATGCCAGAGAGAGTTTCACACGACAAAAAGGAAGGAAGAACCGCCAACGCAAGGAAGAAGAAGCCGCTTGAGGCGTCGCCGGCAAAACTCAAGAGGAGGAATCTCACAGTACTTATCCAAGAAAGGGGAGAAGAGAAGAGAGAGAAAAAAGGACGGAGAGGAGGCGCCGATTATTCACATAGTATTTAGACTACGCAATCCCGAGGAGGACGCTGTGGGCCGGCGGATACACACCCGAGCAGCTCGCCGGCTCGAGACACAATCTTCGCGCGACATTTTCTTTTTTTTTTTTTTGTTTTGTTTCGTGAAGCACACGAGCTAGCCACTTTTTGAAGGAATAACAAGCCCTGCGAGAGCTTTAGGTTACGCAAAAGAGGCGACAGTCGCGCAGGAGAATTTTTTTTTCGTCCAAAAAAAAATAAAAAAAAAAAAAAATCAAGAGTCCGAGCAACGCTCGAAGTATATAAGGGAACCGCTCAAAGAGATTGTTCGATTTACTTAAAGAGAAAGCACGACGTCAGCGTCGGTCGAAAGGAAGGATGCGCGCGTAGATTACGTTAGTTTTCTTTTTTTTTTTTTTGTTATCTAAAATAAAAAAAAAAACTCCAGGCCTGCCATACGATTTAATTGTAAGGACAAGCGTATAGTTATTTTATGTTTACCGAACTCCGGGCAGTTTAGTGTACGCGTCGCGCGAACCTGCAGGATCTTATATTCTATCACGCGTATATATAGCTCATTAGGTCTTTATCACCGTGTTTTTTTTTCTTCCTCAATTATTTTTTCTTTGCCTTCTCACTGCGCCCGTCTAAGGAGATTTCGAACGTTGAACAAATGTTTCTTTTTTTTTTCTCGACTAGGATTACACTTTAGATCGATCGATTAACGGTTTTCAGCTGAGTTTTGCGTTTTACTAAACCAGTTTATTTTCTTTTGGCGGAGTTTGTTTCTTTTTCTTTTGGTATTTAAAATTTTTAATCTTTCGAGTCGCGGAAAAGACGGAAATTTAAAAATGTGACATTTATTCGGAATCGAGGAAAAAAGATAAAGTGTACACCCGCCTGGCTCATCGAAATCTCACGCGAAAAATCGTCTGCGTCATAATCAGCCTTTGTACATAACGTTTACGGAGAGTGATTTGCAATCTACTTAAGTCCCTTTACATAGTCGCCTCGGATTAGTCTGCAACTACGTCCGTTTGATGAATTATTACGCTGTACCGACCATCGTATAATAAAAATACTATACTGATTGTATTTTGTATCGCAATATACGCGAAACTTTGCGCGATGTAGCATATAGAATAAAACCACAATTATTACTTTTTTGTTTATTCTAAGTGAACTTTGAAATATTCATTTTTTTTTCTTTTTGAAAATTTACGTAATTTTTTTTTATTATCGAGCAGAGAAAAAAGTTTATAGAATTATATATTATATATAAATTTGTTGATTGAATACTCGAGTTTAAAAGCGTAAAATTATAACGAAACTTTGCAATTGTGTGTATATTATATTAATTATTTTTAAACGTTTAAAAGGAAAAACGACAATGAGACATCTTCCACTATACTAATCTAAAGTTGACAATCGAGTTGCAATATAGTAGGTAAATATTGTTTTGTATAGTCTTATTTTTCACTCACAACTAAAAAGAAATTTACTCAGATTTTACGTAGTTTTTCATATTTTATCGTAACGTTGGCACGTGCCTTAATCGTCGTGCAGGATAATGTGGCAATAATAAAATATCATTATCTATCACTATTTCTATTATTTTTATCAATTACATTGAAGTAATGTTTATCTCGAAAAAAGGGAGATATATATAGGCAGCAATGCAAATCATAAGTAATAATTACTTTTTTTTTTAAATATATTACGAAGCGATAAATATAGTGAGGAAAATCTCTAGAAGATCTGATTAAGTTATATTTGTAGAGTAATGAGGAATAAACAATGAATTACCGTACTTTGTGTGTTAATTTCAAGAGTTTATATACATAGTTTTTGCGATTATTAAATATTATTAAATATTAAAAAATATATATAAAATATATAAATATATATTATTATGTATACAAAAAATTGTATGAAAGTTTATTTGTAAATGAATTTAGGAGTCGACGTCTTCGACTTAGGTCCAATCGGACAAAGCAATAAATGTTCAAAGACGTGTGTCTCCTTCGACGTTGAAATAAAGAAAAAAATGAATTTAAAAAAAATATCGTCGCTCAGACAATAAAATCTATAATCTAATGAACCTTTAGTGTCGACTTAATTAATTAGAAAATGTGATGTGCGGAGTTTACGTACAAACGCGGAATCTCATGTTCGCGCTGTTTTTCTCTTCGGGGCGCTCGCGCCAATCGCTAGAGACCGATTGGAACAAGCGTGACTTTTTGATCGATGTGCCTTATTACACTATCGCGTGTTTCGATTCGCTTCTTTGTTTTCCTTTTTTTATGGTTGATTTTTATCGAAAAAAGAAAGGATGAAAAAAAAAACGAAATTTATTGTATTGACAAAAGAGAAGGAAAAACGGCGAGTATATATAGAACGCATAAAGACGTATGTATAATGCACACACGACGGTGCAGTTTTCTTTGGTCGTGAACGTGCGGTTCTTTATCTTCCCTATTTGTTTTATTTTTTTTTTTTTATTTTGAGATCTGCGAGTAGCGAGAAACCGAACGACACTTTGTCGCGCAAAAGTTAATAACAGAGGCATATTTTTATTACTTATATTAAACTGTTATGATAAGCGTTAAACAGTTATAGCAGCACTTGAATAAAATAAATGTCACGAAAGTTTTGTTTTTTTTATTAAATTAACCTATAACAAATAAATACCTGTGCTTTCCCCTTTCCTTATTTATAGAGAATACAATAAATGGTATAAAATATTTCTAAGCGAATAATAAGAAATAATTTATTTTCAAATATAATTTCTACGATTAAAAAAATTATGAAATCAGTAAATATTTATTGCCTAAAATGTATAAGCATAGAAGGGATTAAATTTTAAAATCAAAGGTAGACAAATTTTAAATAAATAACGACCAGATTGAGATTTAAAAAGATTGTATTAAAATTGTAATTGTAAAAAAATCATTTCCTAATGATAATTAACACTTTACACAAGTATTAAAACAAATGAAGTATATTACACAAGACATTAAATTCTGAATTTGGTATTCCATGTACATAAAACTACTATTATCATTATTATAAGTATAAAGAGAAATTATTTTACGATTTTATCTACTTAAACCAATCAAACAAGTGATTTATTGACCAAGTGCTTTATTTTTTACATAATTAGCGTATGCAGAAGATATTTAAAATTATTGAAGTTATTAATGACAAAATACATGTTTTTGGCTTTCAATAATGGAATGCTTTGAAATAGTAAATCTCGAAGCTACAGTTTGTAGATGCTTATATACAATTCAAAGTCTATACAAATGGAAGAAAAATTTTGTTGAACCATTAAAAAACAAAGAAAAAGAATAATAAATTCAGAAACATGTGTAAGTCTTAACAATTTGACATTACACAATCAAAGTTAATCATCATTAAACATGCATACTCACAATCAGTACAATCAGCGCACACTTTGACGCTTTTTGAACTGTTCTAGAAAAACTTTTCTCAAACAAACAACATTGAAGGTTTAAATTTCTTAAAAATGAAATTCAAATCTGCAATTGTTGCCTTAATCCTAATAATTTCTTTTCATCTCAAAACGCTCTTATAAATGCTAGTTATTTTTTTATAAATAAATTCTTTGAGCAGATAAAAGAAAAAATATATAGAAATCTCTAATTCAGAGCAATCAATATCGCAGCAGAGGTTAAGGCCACGAACGCCCATCCTCTTTTTTTCTTCATTTATCCTTTTTTTCAATAGTGGTCGAGGTTGAATGGAGTGAATTCCGCAGTATTGTAGAAAAATCAGTCGATCTTAAGAGAGATAATGTGGACGAATTGTCTGTGTTGATTGACATTTTACATCTTTTTTGTTTTAACTGCGGTTTAATTGCTGTCAAAGTTTATGCCATCCTGATGCTCTGAATTATTTGGAAAACAGCTGTAAATAAAAAGCATGTGTTAGAAATATTTTGATTACAATAAGTATATATTAAAAGACAGCTATGAACATTATAAATAAATACAAGAATAGAATAGTATATGACTTTCTTCTTATTAAATATGTATTAAATATATTGCCAATTTAGAATATAACTATTTTTTATAAGTTTTCTAGTCACCAACTGTTGCACATGTTACTTAGTACGGTAATCTTATCAGTTACATTTTCACAATCACTTATGTAAACTATCTTAAATATTTGAATTTTGAAATGATATTAAATTAAAAGTAAATTAAATTAATGAAGTAAATTAAAAGAAAGTAGAACCTACCGGAGCCACACACTACGAAGATGAACAGCGCCAAGAGCCAGGGTCCAACCGGTGACGAATCCTCCTGGGTTTTCTGCAAGAACAGTACAAGAAAATTAAACTCTGCAATCATAACACCCATCTACGCTAGTTCACGATGATCTTTCCCCAACAAAATCAAGGGCGTCTGTCAGAAATATAGAAAAAACCACTTTCCAGATGGATCCATCAGCCATCCTCCTAACCTCCAAACGTCATCCCCACATCAACCCTGCCCACTTTCCCAAGCGTCTCCCGACAGCATCGTACCCCCCAGAATCGCTCTAGATCCTCGAAACTGAGCTTCGAACCCGCAGCAAAGAATCGAATCCCGATAAAACTGGTGCAACGCACTGACAGCTGGGTAAAATGCATCACATGGCCGCTCGGTACTCACCGTCGACTTGGGTACGTTTCCGCGCTGCGTGATGAACTTGGTGGCCTTCTCGTTGGCGATGCGCATCCTCTGCTTCGGTGCCATTGTGCCGCGTCAGCTGTTGCCGCTGTTCTTCGCTGAGGGTCCTGGAGGACGTCGGGCTGCGGGGAGCAGGTGAGCGTGCGTGAAGCCGAGTGCGTGTACTGGAGGGTCGAACGCGCAGCGCCGATGCCAGCCAGTATACGTGTGTACTTTACGGCGGCCGCGGAAGTGGGGGTATTGTGTAGACGTGTCGCCTACCGCTTCTATAGCCGAAAGCCGACTACTGACACACTTGCACACTTTGGAGCGCGGCATATGGCCGTTATATGTATATAGCGAAAAAACGATTTTTGCTGACAGATTATATCTTGGTTAACGATTTTATTGATCATTTTTAGTATTTATTTTTTTGTAATTTCAGTAAAATGGTTTTTTCTCTCGTGCACTGTTTAAAAAAGGCGGTAACAGCTTGTTCTTTTGAAAATCCTATGCGAGTTTCCTTTTGCACAAAAAACTTGCACGCTTTATTTATCATTACAAATAAGAAATTATGTTTATTTTAATTTATTTTATTTTATTTTGAATATTGTCGCTGATTGAACAGTTTAATACCGTCTTAAGGTAAGTTTTTACATTTTTTTAAGACCTCTTAGGAAAAAATCTTAATGTAATTATCTGAAATTTGATAATTTGAGGAGCAATGAATGTTAAAATAGAATATGACTTACAACTCAAAATAGTATAACGATAAATACATTGGCATTGGTTACCAGAAAAAAAAATGCTAATAATTCATACGATCTCTTTGATTAATCATTTATAATTCATAAGGGCTTATTTTAATCCTTGAATGATTCTTCTTTGTCCGAACAAAATTTTACAAATTCTGTTATAGGGTTCAACTTTTTCTCGTAGATATGACTACCTAATTCTAGCCCCATTAGGTCTCTCTGTAAAAGTCGTTACTTCCTTGAGTGAAAGTAGCTATAGTATATTTCCCCGAATCTTACGGATATTTTCTGAAGGAATTCATCGGATCTCTGCGTAGAAATCACTCATCATAAATTTTCAAGTGGCTTGATGAAAATCTTGTTTTATTGGACAATACTATTATTTTCATTAAAAATAGTGGGCGTGTTACTACCTAAAGTAACTACCAAGATTTTCCCATACATCTGTGTTATCTCAACCTCGTGTCTCTTATATTTTTATCAGTAATTTTGTGTTATTCGTTTATCACAAGCTACATGTTTAATTCAATCAATGACCGTCTAATAAAACGGATTTAATCTCAGTGCTTACTACAAAAATTTAATTAATTTCTAATTCGATTTATTAGATACTTGTTCTTATATCAAAAACATTTCTGTTCTCTAATTGTTTTAGATATTTATGGTAAAATACGCAGGTACTTTCCAGAAAGTTTGAGGACACAGCTGCTCATCCAAATTAATGAATCGTGCGTATGTATGCGCACTACTACAGTCGTATATAAGTGCGATAAAATTTATATATACCCACCTTAAGCGCCGAATTCGCTGCGCAAATTTTTCTACGTCAAGTGCAGGTCATTAAAATTATCTATAATTGAATACGCTTGACCGTGTGTATCGTACACTTGAAAACATATCATATTTCCTTTTGCGAAAGTTCTAGATGTCTTTTATGTTCGATTGTTGTAACACTTTGAAGTGAGATTTACAAGCTTTTATAATAACTTTAAACGCTGCTGTTATCGTTCAAAAGTAATTACCTTTTGAAGTGTTTGTACACTGCTTAATTTTTTACTTTTCTTTTATAAATTCAGATATTAATAAGCCTTATTTAACTTTTTTTATATTATTCGTTTGCGATATACTTATTGAATAAATAAATGAAGGTAAAATTAAATAAAAAATAAATAATACTTATTAAATACATATTTATTTGCTTTATAAGTAAAATAAAATTAACTTTTGCATAAAAAAAGATACAGCAACTATTATCAATTAAAGTAATAACAAAGTATTAACTAAAATAAATTCAATAAGCTATAAATAAAATATCAAGAAAAGTCTCTAAAACAATTTCCACAAAACTTTTGTTTATTTCACTTTCAATTAAATAAAACTATATTTGAATCATCAGGAAAATTTTGTAGATTTTTGACAAATAGAAATATCATACTATATTCTATAACAACAGATTGTTTATTGCTAAATAATCATTAATTTGTGTAAACTGTTGCCTTTTTAGTAAAATTCGCACAACTACGTCGCTTCGACGTTCGATGATGCTTGATACACGAAATTCTTTTTGCTATTCGTCGAGAAGCTCAGAAATTAAATCAATAAATAGCCGTTAACCAATGATTAAATTAAGTAACTTTACAAGGAAGTTTCACGAGCTCGGCAAATCCAAGCCATTTGCTGGCGCTCGCTCATCTTTTAAACCTTTCATCGCAAAGAAGCTTAAATATTATTTGATATTTACCATCATAATAACGTTCATACAAAAATTATTGACAAAATCGTCCCAGTCACTGGGTACTTGTGTATATACCTAAGTGCATCTTTTGCTATCAAAATAAAATTTTTTTACAAGTCTATCAAACACGTCACGCAAAAATTTGCCTTTTTCTTATACTTTTCCTCGAAGTCTTCAAATTTATTTTCCGTCATCAATATGAAAGAATTGCGATTTAATGTGACAATAATTTAATTTACTTTTTTCTTGTGTAGAAAAAATTGTCTTTTTACACATCTTCCTGTTCGCGATCTACAATCCGAATCGATTCTTTTATAAAAAGAATAGATAGCAAGCTGCAATATGCAATATTAACAGCATAGAATTAGCTTTTAGAGATGTATCTTTTTAGTCTATGAAAAATGAACTTTTGAAAAGCTTCCTCATTTTAAAATCTATCAAAATCTGGCCAATTTCAATCGGAAAGAAAGACATAAGGTAAATATTGTTTCTATTATCTTCTTCAAATTGCGTCTTCTTATGTATCATTCTTCAGTCCGTTTGGATGTCATTTACAAAAATTTGACATTTTTTCTACATGTCGAATGATTATTCGATTACGTCACACACACATGCATTGGACTTTGCAATTACTTTACAATGTGTGCATCTATTAAACCTTGAAGAATGGTGGTTTTGCTCCAAACGCATTTTAATATCGAGGGTATAAAGTAAATGCAGAGTCAACGCGAGTGCGCTTTTTGTTGGTGGATAGTCGGTGTACACCGAACGCAGTGGTAATAACGGGGATTGCGGACGTTTGTAATAACTTATTTATTACAGCGCTTATCACGTTCTTCATATTACATCACTCATAAATACGGTCATCCATGCGCTTACTTTTTTTTTCATTATTATTTTTCTTTCTTATAAGCCGTCAAAGAGTTGACATCCCTAACTTCCTTGACACGAAAGAATATTTCGCGATTCCTTGTGTGCAAAGTTACGATGTCGAGGGGGGGTCATATACAAAATCTCGCAAGACCAGCATTTTTTTTCATACCGAGAAAATACCTTCATCCACCGTTCACAGTAGGACTCGTTTTCGACATTTTGCAATTTATCTCTTTTTCACGGTTGGAAGCTATAGGATTAAAACTGTACACGTTGTCGTTAATTAAACCTTTGCGTTTGACTAGCGTTTTTCTCTTTTTCTCGCGACGAGTCCTTAAAACACTTTGGCAGATGCTTCAGTGTTAGTACCATGAAAATATTAAACAACAAGAAATGTGATTCCAAGTCCTACTTGAACAGCGAAGTCAAACAGCTCTCGTTGCTGTCTCTCGCGTTGACGATTATACGGCAATTACGTTGATTGTAAAAAAGACGTGTTCCTTTGCTCGATTTTAGTCTATCTTCACAGTCGAATAGATTTTGCGTACGAACGCGCTAGTACCGATGTAACCGACAGTGCCGCACATAATGCCCAAAGCCAAGCTGAATAGCGCCATGTAACCAAAGTAAAACGCAGTTTGGAAGAGGCCATACATTCTGAAAAATAATATATAAATTAGTTTGATATTTTATTTTACTCTTCATAACCACAATTTGTAATGTTTCGAAATCAACTTACTTAGTCTTAAAGAAGAAATAGTAGAATGAATAAAGGTAAACATAACTTGCAGTTGAAGCCGCAGCTAGAAAACTGGTCCATTGCCTGTAAACACAATTTTCATCATTAAAGTCTCATAATTTACTAACAGTTTGATAATGCTGAATTAAGTAAGATACTAACCATCTGTAGTCTTCTGCATTTAGAAGAAAGTATGTGCACACAATAGTGACACACACTGTGACTATCATCAGGATAACAAATACCAGTAACATGAAACCGTAAACGTAATAGATTTTGTATGCCCAGAATGATGTGAAAATAAAATACATTTCAATAAAAATGGAACCAAAAGGAAGTATTCCACCAAGCATAATAATTACTATTGGTTCCATAAACCATTTTTTTTCAGGTATGGGTCGTGGCACTGCATTGACTCTACATGGAGCGTCTGGCGTTCCGGCCAGATTGCGGCCTAAAATTGTCCCCACGAGAGTCAATGGTAAAATGACAAAAATACAGATACACGTAACTGCAACCTATTTAACAAAAATGTACGAATTAAGGGTTTATAAATGTCTTACATTTAACTTTCGATTCATTTTGAAATAATATGCTTACCATTGAACCAAATGGAATGGCTCGACTGGCATGATAATACATGGCAATGAAGTTGATAAAGAAAGCTGTTCCACAGACAAGTGCTGGAATCATAAAAGCACTCAGCAACATCTGTTTAATCCAGACTCTACCACCCATCCGTGCATAGAGACCACCTCCTGTATAACCATTGACAGGTGATGTTACAGCATAAACAAAGATTGCAGTTGATAACATAGAACCTCGTTCTGTGTAAAGTTCTCCAAGGATAGCAAAGATAATGACACTGAGGACTACAACTGTTACCTAATAATAGGAGTAGAAAAGTTATTGTACATGATAAATAAAAATTATTTATTTATTTATATTTTATACAATGTTTTACCTGATATCCAGCTCCAATAAGTGCTGAAAAGAGCATAGGGTGATTAGCTGGTCTAAAAACATCTCCATGAACTTGTTTCCAGCCATATTCATCACCCAAATCTCTTTCCATGTCATCTAGTTCTTCATCTTTGCTATACCTTGCATAATCTTTCCTCAAAGTACGCATTAAAATCATTGATACAAGTCCAACAAGGAAAATGACCATCATAAAGCTATTAAAAATGCTGAACCAATGAATCTACAAAATACAAACATGAATAAAATAAGGATAAGTATTAAAAGTAGAATAAAAGTCTTAGACTTGTAACAATATTTTATTTACCCTGTGTTGGAAGAAGTTAGGATCTAGATACTTATCAAATCTGTCTTCAAACTTAATATTGCTTTTCTTCCAATTAACTTCATAGCTTAAAGGTATTTTTCTTCCTACTTTTAGTTCCACTTTATATTCACTAGTAAGATTAACATCCACAATTTGCTTTCCATTATAGCCTATGTCTAGTTTTTTGTGCGTCCAGATGTAGTAAGAAGTTTCCCCATTACCATTTCCTTCATCAGGCTCACCAACTACACCTATGAATAATAAAAATATTATGTATTAATTATAGCAAATTTTACAATGGTATTGAATTTTTCTTTATAGTAATTTAATACAAACCCCATATAGGTAAATTATCAATATACATTTGATACCAATACTGATTTTTCACAGCATAGACAAAAGCTTTGTAACTCTCTTCATTTAATTGCATACTGCAATACTCTTGCCTTTTAACAGGTTCTAAAAAGAATTATCGTGAAGTTATGAAAAATATTTAAAATAAAATAGTTAAAGAAACTACACAGTTTTGTACAAACCTCTAAATTCAATGTGCAATCCGCTCACTTTGAGTTCAATACCCTGCAAAGCCTCTGAGAGTGTTTCATGATAATGGCTTATAGTTTCTTTCGGTCCTTTGCAAAAAGGTAAAGAGTAATACGAATAAGTTTCCTGCCTGTTGTGGTAAGGTCCAACAGTACTCATCCATAGTACTACTTCATCATTTTTCTCGTACTAAAACAATTTAGAAAAAGATAAATTAGAATATTAAACAAAAGTAAAATTTTTCTTATGAGCAAGTAGTAAAATTATAGCCAAAGTTAATTGCAATTCAATCACAAGAACTTTTTCACTCGGCTATAAATTATTATTTTACAGCAAAAATACCGATGACTAATATCGCACTATCAAGACATCTACAAACTGTTTTAATAAGCAGTTAACAATTGACTTTAATAATCCAATGATCGATTGAAAAAAGGAAATGAGACAAGTACTCGACAAACCACAAAATATCTCTTTAAACTCCAAAGGCACCCAATTAACAATCAGCAACAAATTAAACATAAAGGGAACACGAACTAAAAAGCCGGAATTCCCAGTGTATTTTAATCTCTCCTAACCTACTCCCGCAAAAGCCCAAGCACCGAAATCGCCCAGGAAAACAGCCCATCCGCGCGGCTGCTCGCAAGCACCTCCCGTGCCTGCGTCGCAGAACGTAAACACATGCGGGGGGTGACTAGATGCGAGTCCCTCGCGGCTGCCACGTCTAGCGGTCCATGTAATCGCGCGAGGCTACAAGCTCACTCGCGGTGCACCGTAAAAAAAAAAGAATTGATTTCGCCCGCGAGGTGCAGCAGCCGCTCGGTCCTTTCGCTCGCGTCGATCGCCCGCGACACCTTCCCCCCGCCCATCCGGGCGTCCTTACGATGTGATTGTGCTCGTCGGCGCGGGCGCCGAGCAGCAGCAGGCAGACGGCCGCCAGGGCGCCGTGGATGAACCTCCGGGTCCGGCACATCGTTCCTCCTCTCCGCGTGGCTGCTGACGACGACGACTACGCCTCTCCTCGCGTCCCCTGGCCACTCGCTACGCTGCGTCCGCCGCGTCGCTGCGTACACGCCTCGTCGCTACGTTTCCTGCTGATCTGGCGGCTGCTGCTACTGTCGCTGCTCGCCCCATAGACACATCCGCGCGCGCGGCCCCCGGCAGCTCTGCGTGCGTCCGGAGCAGAGCGAAGCACACACGCGCACACCACCTCGCGCAGACGGTTTTACGCTCGCGGGGGTCCCCCCCGGCTGTGCACAGTGCGCCGACGTCAGCTCCGAATTGCAATTTCGAGACTCTTTCCCGAGAGGTTCTTAATGTGCCTTTTGCGCGGAGGATAGATACTGCCCGGCAGTGAACTGGCGGATGGGTCGCGGAAGCGACGAGAAGAGTAAAAGGGGCACAGGTGAGAGAACGACGTGGGAGGGGGGGGGGGGTGCTCGGCCGTCGATCGACGAGCAGCAGAAAGCGACGACACGTATACGCGGATCGCCTCGTCCTCCTCTATTTCTAGGGTGCCGCGTGGATTGTGCGCCGCCTGATGCGCGATCGGCGAAAGGAGCCGCTCGAAAGAGAGTGGATGAAGATTTCTCCTTTTTTTCGTCATTGTCGTGATCGCTGATCGCGGTATTTTTTTTGGGAAGAAGCGTCAAGTCGGATGATGAGTTACTTTTCTTATTTTAGTATTTTTTCTGATTGATGCGGCAGCAGCTGATAGGCCTAATTGGATATTTATCTGAGGACAATACAAGCCTATATATTTATCTTTAATGAAAAGTATAATATAAATGTTTAGTACTTCAATTTATTCTTTTGTAATTAGTATTGATAAATTATAATTATTTTATGCAAAATTTAATTAAGTGTATATATATAATAATAATGTAAAATACAAGAAATAATACAGATTATGATATAGAATACGTAAATGTACAATAGAAATTATAAAAACAATATATAGTAATAATGGTTTAATTATAATAGTATTAAATAAGTTTTATTTATTATAGTAAATTTTTATTTAGCTTAAATTAAAAGTTACACAGATACATAGCAGAATTAATAAAAATAAGGTTTCAAAGTTTATAAGGTACACATACCTACCTATTAAAAGTGCAAAAGCAATTCCCGCTCTTCTGGATAGTTGCGACTTGCACGTCATTGGTATATTCCTTCTTAATTGAATTAATCATTGTGGAATCGGCCAATGCCGAGTAAGTCGTTAAGCGGCAACCGCAGAAGAGCGGGAAGGCATAATATTGACGGTGTGACGTTCCTATACGTCACGTATGTATTTTACGTATACTACTTGTTACTATTAGGTAAATTTCATAAAAATAAGAATTATGCATTTTGATAAAGCCTTGAGTTTAGTTAGTTAAAATATAAGTAAAGTATTGTCGAAATTATAATAAGACTCGGATCGCTAAAATAATTCAGCAAAATTAGGGTTGGGGCGAAATCG
>JAXIUT010000021.1:15098163-15123922 GCA_035586675.1 Eurytoma californica
AATTTTAAAATTGCTATAAGTTAGGATAAAAGAGGTTTAGAGACTTCTGTATGGACTAAATTTGTCAGAAAATTAATATGTTTTTATTATATATTATAAAAAAATTGTTTTTCGTTGTAATTTTTTTTTGGAGTCAGTTATTCTATAACCAAAGTTTAAGGTATAAACCCCCCTTAAATGATTTTGTTTCCTTTTGTCATTTTCAAATATGAATTATCCTGTATTATCATGCGTATTTTTTATAATAAATTTATATAATCTCTTGTATATATGGATCATTGAAATTTAAGCAAGAAGATATCTTTATTACCATTAGTAACACTTCTGAAAAAGTAGACAGTAAAAAATCGAGTGCCTAATTAGCACTGAAACGAGTGCTAAATATAGTGCGCCGATTGAACACTCAAATTTTTAATATTGTACATATGCGAATGTGTAGCTGAATGCAATATTCCTTTAAGTGTAAAAATGAGCTGCTTTTGTACTACTAAAATTGCTGCATATATATTTGTTGCTATAGTGAGGACAAACTCGAAAGACAGAAAAATTAGTATAGTGATTAGTAAATTTTTAAATGTTTATGATAATTTTAAATTTTCCTTTGGTTATATTAAAGTTTACTACGTTTATAGTAAAATTTGTTAGTCACTATACTAACTTTTTCGATATTTTTAGTAAAGACTACACTAATTTTACTACATTATTAAGCAATAATTTTCTTCCGTGTACACAAATTTTAATGTAAACTTCGCTTTTTATTGTATAAATCTATCTCCCTGTTAGAAATTTAGTTTTAAAATGGATTAATAAGGATTAAAATGTAATCAATGTAATTAAAATGTATTCAGATTCAGGACTGAAGATTACATTTTAATCCTTATTAATCCACTTGAACATTCAACTTCTAGCAGGGCTACTACATAATATTTTCATTACACTTAAATATTACTAAAAAACATTCGGTGTACATTGAAATTTGTCTTCGCTTTTAACACTCGATTTTATCTTCAGGTTCAAACAAAATTAATAAAACAGGTACCGTTAATCAGGGCGTAAAATTCTCCATTCTGTATAAAATTTAACACTTGATCTTTTTACTGTGTACAAATAAACAAGATTATCATATTTAAAAAAAGGTATCGATCTCTTCAGTATCGTATCAGTCAATAATCGTACAGGAACAGGATATCAAATAGCGCCTTGGGGCTCGAGAAACCACACAATGTTACAGAAGGGTTGCTTGTCTTTTTTGAAGAGTTCGCGTTACAGTGTGATTCTCAGCTTACTTCAAAAATTGCTACACTGGGAAACAAAATACAGTGGATTCGAGGAGATATGGGATATCACTACGGGCTAAAAATAATTTTACTCTTGTATATGTACGTGTAATGGCAAAGCCTAGTGGAAAATAATAATTATTGTCCTTTATTAAATGACGCACACGTCCATTAAGAGTGAATCATATAAAGTGCTCGAGGGATTTCAAAAAATGTTGATACTTAAGAACCGGTTTGACGGCGAAAGTGACAGTTTCTGATAGCTTATCAGCTACGATATTTATAGGTATCTTAAGTGCTCTGAATGCTTCAATTTTTATTAAATTCTGCGGAAATTAACAATATTGCACAATCGGCAAAAAATTAATATTTTTGAGAGGACCGGTATTAAAATAACTTAACTTATCCTTTTTTGTAACAAATGCAGATTCATATATGTACAGAGATGGCAGATTAATATTACCACAGTACATATTTAAAATTATATGTTTTCCTACTCTCACGTGATTGGTCAGAATTTTTAAGCCAATTAAAGCAGTCTTAAGTTTTGCTGAAAAATGACAAAAAATATATAGAGAATCACTGAAACTTAAACGACCTGTAGCGCCGCAGTTCAGTTGCTAGGCAACCACAACAATGTCATTTTGCCAAAGGGACGCCGAATTCTGTTTGATAACTGTGTAGCATATATGAGTTATGTTATAGGCGCAAATAAAATAAAATTAAAAGAAAAGAAAAAGAAAAGGCTTCAAAGCTGAAACAATATTGTGCCGGTACTAACAGTTGCTCCAAAAGGTATGTAATGTTTTTGTCTCGTTTCGGAGTTTAGAGGTTAGGTTGACTAACTATATTAAACTTATTGCTCTGCTTATAATCATTTATCGTAATAAACAGTGTTCAAAATATAATACAAGATAAATTTCCATTTTTTTTATTTATATTTCATTTCATTTTAGTATTATTGGCAAAAACTTTTGCGTGTGTTATATAGTAATTCGAGGGAGGGTTTCTAACGCATGTTTCTTTCTGTGTATGTTTTGATTATTTTTTATACTTACAGTATTTTATTTAACCAATAATAAATAACCATCCATTTTCTTTTTAGAAAACAGTTATGGCTCTAATTCCAAGTAAACAGGTTCATAGAGCACATGCTAATTCTATAGCTAGGAAGCTTGCTGAGACGGGTACAAAAGGAAAAAATAGATTGCTATTGATAAATTCAAGTATAATATTGATTAACTCAAGCATTACAAAAGCATTAATTCAAGATGAAAATGCAGTGTTTAGAGTAAATAGAAATAAAGCAAATAAAAAAACTTTTCCATTGAAATACTCAGTAACGGGAATAAAATTATATCCAGTTAGAAAAAAATATTTTTAACAGTTATAGAAGAAATATCACTGAAAAAAAGGATCTTGCATTTTTGGAAAAAATAACTACTTCAAAAAAAAGTGCATGAGAGCAAAACATTTTGAAAATATGGAAGAAACAGGGGAAAATAATGATTTATCTTTTTAGAAAACAATAAGAGACTCAAGGAACTAGAAAGTAACATAAAAAATCTTCAGATCCGTAAAAAGAATGAAAATTCTTTTGAAGGTCATTTTCCTAAGCATTTTATGACTTTCAAGAATAACTAGGATCTAAGTACAAAAGTACTTCGTATCATTATCTGTTATTTTTGAACTGGCTTCTTTTATGCAGGTATTTTTCTCAACAATAATATGTTAAATATTTAGTTATTATTGATTTTTTAATATTAATAATTATTCCAGACTCAAAAATGGCCGTGCAATATAAGAAAGTAATTTGTGGAGCACTACAGAAATTCTAAAAAACATCAAGATGAAAATAATGTAAAAAAGAAGAGCAAGAATGAAAACTAAGTCTTTGGCCTTTGGTTTTCTAGTATTACTTTTTGAGTAATGGCAAATTTATCTATTATATAATAGATATATTTAATATACTCAATCAGTACAATCTTAGACACAACTCGGAGTGCAACTGTGAAAATTGCATTATAGAATTAATTTGCATGAAATGAATTTTACTTTTAGTGATCCAACTGATAATCAGTTGTGTTTACTATTCAGAGTGATTGCTAATAGATATAATCTTTTTCTTTTGTATTTTGGTATATATTATAATATAATATAATTACGCTGCAATAAAAGTGTTATTTCAGATTTTTTTTTTACGTTTATAAAAAAAAAAAAATGAATAAAATGATTATGTTTATTTTTTAATTTTTGTAATAGCTGTTTTTCTTTTATTTACTGATATTTGCGTTCATTGTTTAAAACTGTCTCTCTAGTTTCCCTCTTTCTACCTGTACATACTTTACTTGGCATTATAAAATTAATGACTCGCAAATCAATAATTTAGAATTAGATTAAAATTACTTTTGAGAGCCCCAGACATGAACAGAATGGAATTTCCTTAATATAATACATTTTTTTCAAAAAAATCGCACGCGTTTCAATAAGTCTAGTATTGATCAGCAAGTGCAGAGTTCCTCATTAAAACTTTAAACAATGCTCTCGCGCATAATTGAAAGCTCGCGCACAAGCTCTCCTTATTCTAGCGGGCTTGATTATGCGAAACTAGCTCATTGCCATTTAAATTTCAAGCAGCAAATGGAAAAATTAACAAAAACGTTTCCGAACGAATCCCACCGTACGATAATGCGAGATTCCCTCCATCGAGAATCCCATTTAATCCGCGATAGCCGCCCGTATAAACAATCAGGCTCGCTCCAAGTGAACTTTTCCGCGAGTGAAGCTCCGAAAATTGCGCGCTCGTTCCGCGGGCTCCAATTATCGTGTCTGCATGAGGAATACGCGCGAGGCCGCAGCGTCAACAAAGCGTTTTAATCCCCGTAGACGCTAGTGTACAACCGGCCTAAACCAGCGAGCACACTTACTTACCCCGCCGCACACCTACGCGGCACCTTCCCAGAGTCCAGAGTGTCCGCGCGTACATGCACCGTCCCTCTCTCTCTCACTTGGTTCCTCGCGAGCGAGACGAACTGCAGAGAGTGGAGCTGGAGAGGGGGTAGACGAGAAACGGTACGTCACACGGCGGCGCACACCTCGCTCTGTGTGCGCCTGCGACTCTGCGGGCAGTCGAGGCAGTGCACCGATAAACCGCGCGCGTCCGTCCTGTTACACGAGGCTCGCCGTCGTTTTAAAAAAGAGACTCGGGACCCGCGGGTTACAACAACGAGTAGTTAGACATAACGAGCGGCAGGCCGCGGGAGGACTGCACGAGGAGCATCGGGAGGCGCGGCGCGGAGAGCTACGGGCAACATAGCGAGGCTGCTCGGTGGCGCGGCGAGGAGCTGCCGAGTCCGCGTGTCGTCTTCTTCGTCGTCGTCGTCGTCGTCCGCCGCCTGCTGCTCGCCGTTTAGGCTCTTCGCCCAGCTCCTTCTACCCTTTTATGCGACGCGCAGCGGATGTAGCAGCAGCAGCAGCAGCAGCAGCAGCAGCAGCAGTCGCAGACAGCAACGACCACGACGACGACTGCCGAGATCGCTGCTGTCTGCCCGTCTACCCGTCACGATGAGCTTCCTTTTGTGAGTCTCTCTCTCTTTCTCTCCTCCTTAGGTATACATGTATATACACACACGCGATAGTCCAAGTGTACAGTGTGCAGTATCTCTTTCTTCCTTCTCGCTCGTTTTTCTGTGTCGCAATCTTGCGATGCGCGGCTCGATTCCCTTTAATCTTATTCCGTCGAGTGCATGGTCTCTCCGATTTTATTCTTTTCTCTCGTCGCGTCGCGGGTATATACACACGTCCTTTGATGAGCTTCGTGCGAAGCGAATAGAGAAAGAGAGAGAAGGAAGGAACGCGCGGAGAGAGACGGATACTTTCCCCTGGCGGGCGAGAAAGCGAGGAAAATCGCGGCCGAGCGTGTGCACACGCCGCGGGGCCGTACATACGAGTGTGTGCGCGCGTGTGCTCCTCGAAGGGGAACATAACATAATAATCGTTATGTACGCGCTCTCCGCGCCGTTTTCTCCGTCTTTCTCGCGCCGCGACGAATCCGTCGTCTGCGAAGAGAGCCGAGCCTCCGCAGCGCACTACGACTTTTTTTCCTCTCTCTCTCTCTCTCTCTCTTTCGCTCGCTCTCGCCTCTTGGGTTCTTGACCTGAGTTTACGTGCGCGCACTCGATGCGAATTATATATTCTCTCTCTCTCGAGCTCACGGCTCGGTGACGTGAAAAAGGTGGTTTCCCTCCCTTCGCTCCTCTCTTACCTCTCTCTCTCTCTCTCTCTTTCTCTTTCTCTCTTTCTCTGTTGCTCGCGCGACGTGCTAAAAATAGAGGTAGCTTTGTTTTTCGAGAGACTGTCTTTCTTTTACGTCTCCAGACTTCCTGTTGATCTATTTATTTTTTTCCATTGTTGTTGCACGCAGTGCATTATTGGCGGCGCTGGATCGCCGCGGGTTTGCACAAGCGATGAGTCAGGGTCTTACTTTCCCTGCGCGCCTCGTTTTTCTTGCTCCAAGAGTTTTTCTGCTCCGAATCATTGTTGTATCCTGTTCGATTAGGTCACTTTGTTTGTGCGTGAGTTCGAGTCAAAAGAATTTTCAAAAATAATTGTTTAGATTGTGCCGTAGATTTACTCTGTGGGCATTAATAATAATGTTGATGTACATTTTGTTAATGCATTGTACAAAGTAGTAATCTGATAAGAAGTAAAAAAAATTGTTTATATAAAAATGTCTCAAATTAGTATTTATCTAATCTGAAGGGTGATAAGATTAATGACTAATCAGAATGTTAAACTTCAAGTTTCGTAGAGAGCGGAATCAATGTTAATGTTAATGAGGTGGAAAACCTGTTTCATTTAGTTTTAATTGAATAAAATAAAGTAATTGTCATTTTTCTATCAGTGATGAGTCACTGATACAATTTACTTTCTGTCTTTTTTCCTTGGCCTCGAATGTTATGCTCCAAATCATACTTTGATATCTTGTTTCCTTCGCTTTGTGTAGATCTAGAAGTATCATTGTACATAAAAGAATTCTCAACAATTTTTCCTTGTTATTCAAAACAAAATAACATTTCTGCATCTTTTAGTTGTTGTGCAAATGCACACTAAATATACAATCAATGTATTTTTAATATCCATGAATATATAATAATAGCTACAAGATTGGAATAAAAATAGATCATTTGAAATAAATGGCATGCCTTATGTTATATAATTCAGTATTTTTGTATTTCACAATCTTTAGAAGCATTGGTAATAAGTGCATTTCTAAAAATTAAAAAAAAATTGTTTTTCTTGTGGGTATTTTATTTTTCTTTGACTGAAAAAAAAATATTTCTAATTTAAACAAAGTTTAAATTAAAACATTGATATGTGAAATAATAAATATTTTTTTTTATATTTATCATTTTTTGTTAAATTTTAATTAGTCACTTTTGTGTATAAATGAAACATCTCTTTTCTACTCTTGATAACAGAATAAGTACACATATATGTTTTTCAATCTGAGGTTCCACTCTTGGGGAATTGATAACCTTCTATAGAACTTAAAGTTATATTAGTGGGGCTGATGAAATCAGAGCTACTGTGCCTGATTAGACTCTAACTTGCTTTGCTACAAGATTCACAGCAAGACATGTTTTCAAAGATCCGTGCTTTTATTTTTAACTGTTGGCGCTACAGGCACTATATTCGCAATTACTTTTATAAAAAGAATAAAGGAAGATATTCGTTGAATGTCTAATGTATCTGGATATGCTAAAACGGTTTGTTTTGCGCAGTGGAAGCCGTTCATCTAAGACATTCAAGCCGAAGAAGAATATTCCAGAAGGGACTCATCAGTATGACTTGATGAAACATGCAGCAGCTACCTTGGGATCAGGGAATCTTCGTTTGGCTGTTATGCTTCCTGAAGGAGAAGACTTAAATGAATGGGTTGCTGTGAATAGTAAGTAAACTGTGCAAAATCTTAAAGCTTTGTAAATTACCGAACAAACTCTTTCAATGATTATGTGAAGTTTAGGGTTAGTTCACTGGTATTATATTGATAATCAATATCTAAAGAAAACTTTTAATTTATTTTTTCTACAAATATTGTAGCTCTTTAAGTGTAATATTTATGTATTAAAAGAAATATTTACTTTTTTAAATACTAATCTGTTAACATTAAATTTTCAGCTGTTGACTTTTTCAACCAGATAAACATGTTGTATGGAACTATAACTGAATTCTGTACTGAAGATAGCTGCCCCATAATGTCAGCTGGTCCAAAGTACGAATATCACTGGGCTGATGGACACACTGTAAAGAAGCCAATAAAATGTTCAGCTCCCAAGTACATTGATTATTTAATGACATGGGTGCAAGATCAATTAGATGATGAAACACTTTTTCCGTCAAAAATTGGTAAGAAATTTACACACAAATTTGAATGAATAATTCAGTAATTGCTTAATGACTTGATTAATTCAATTTTTATGATTTTTAGGAGTACCTTTCCCTAAGAATTTCCTTTCAATTGCAAAGACAATATTGAAGCGACTTTTTAGAGTTTACGCACATATTTACCATCAACATTTCAGTGAAGTTGTTCAACTTGGAGAGGAGGCTCACTTGAATACCTCTTTCAAGCATTTCATTTTCTTTGTTCAGGTGTGTTAATAAAATTATTTTGTTCGCATTATAAATTACTGATTGTTAAACGTCTATTCTGATATTTTTTCAAAGAATATTTCTTTTCTGAAACTAATGATAACCTTGTGTTTTCAGGAGTTTAATTTGATTGAACGACGGGAGCTGGCTCCCCTACAGGAGCTCATAGATAAGTTAACGGCAAAGGAGGCACGATGAACGTCCTCAAAACTAAGCAAGTTAGAACAAGAGTAAGAAAGGAAAGCAACAGAATAATCAAGGAAAAGCGAAGCACTGTGAAACCCCTCCAAAGAATCTCTCGTTCGCGCGTTCTCGAGCGCATACGCCGCTCTGCCTATTTCCGCTACGTAATTATACCGTCGCAACTACACGCATATTATTTAAAAGAAAACTAACTTTAACGGCTTGCTCTCGACACGCACGTGTATTAGCTGTCGTCAACAGTTGCAGTATAGCATCATTCGTTCATTCACATTTCCCCCCTCCCCTTCCCCCTGTTTCAAAGCTGTCATTGGCGACGCTTCAGAGTGCACGTGTAATCCCAATTGCAGAAGTAGCTTGCGAGTCTTCTTTTTCTCTCCCAAGTGCTTGATCAAGTCTTCGGAAAGTGAACGAAGGGAGACTCGGATTATGTGAGGCTGATGTAAGAATTATTCTTGAGTTTTGCTACAACTTTTAAACAGAAAAAGAAAGTGATATCACCCAAGAGATGAACTGGCTAAGAGTATATAAGAAAGTGATCTTTGTTGAGTGAGACTTGCACGTTATAAGATGGCGAGGTTGAGAATAGAGCGACGAGTGAAATATTGACGATTGTGTTCGTTCCGGATAATGGAAGAGAATGCGATCTTGAAGATGCATTTCTTAATAATGCATTTTTATTCGGGTTTTCCTTTTTCTGCGACTCATTTTTTAATTCTTCTCGCTGTTTCCGTTTCATTTTTCATGCTTCAATGACACTTCTCTTATGCTGAAGCACACAAAACTTTCAAAAGACTTTTTGCACATGACAAGTAGTATGTTGATGAATTTTAAAGTGATTCTGTTACCGAAGTCCTAGATTACGAATGTTTCAAAAATTTACATCAAAATCTTTTCTTTATCTATCTAGTAGGCTTTGTGAAAAATTTTAAAACATTGCAAGATGTTTATTTTAATTTTGAACGTGCTTTATAAGTCTTCTAGATAGTCTTTTGAATTTTTAGTTATTTCACTAATTCTCGCGCTTGCTTAGTATTATCTAGGAAGAAAATCGTTTTACTTTGTTTCATATATTTTTGTACAACAAATAACAAAATGATTTTCGCTATGAGCTAAGAGGTGGAATATCTGAAAATTCGTTAAAATATTTTTATTTATTTAGAAACTATTGTATTAAATAGACAAAGTGGAATTTTTATTAATTTGAGTAACATATTTTTTTACATGAATAAATATCCACATGAAGATTGAAGATTTTAATTGAAACATCTAAAAATTATAGAGGTATACTGAACATCATCAATCTTTGACTTTGTCGTTGTTCTTTTATTTTTTTAGAAACTTAGTGTAACAGCGTTTGGTATAATAAGGGTATTAGGATAGCATACTACTATTATTGTACTCACAATTTTCGTTAATTTACTTTTTTTTACGAGAGTATTGTTCAGTGCTTCGACTATTTTACATTTTTTTGAGAAAATAATGTGTGCATTGATGCAATGGAAAGACCATTTTCAAGCGCAAGCTTCCGTTTACTATTTCTGTTTCCTATATATTCAATAATGAAATGAAAAGAGCAAAATACGTCTTTGCTGCTGCCTAATAATTTTTTTAATAATTTTGAAAACAAAAATAACTTAGTAATCTTTTCATTTTGGTGCACGCATAAAATGTATTTGAGAAATTATTTTTTATGTACATACATTCGTATATTTATATATAAATGTAGATGTTAAATGGCATGACATTAATGATAAGTTGAGAGATAATATTCGTTCGAAAAAAGAGCAAGTACCCGAGGTACTGAACGCAATCATTGTCTCCGATCGAAAGACGTTTAAAATAAGCGATATTTCGGCAAAATCAATGTGTAATTAATTACATTATTGTATTTGGATGAACTTTCGCTTTTACACGCATAAATTGAGGCAGTCTATCGGGAGCTTCTGTAACCATTGCGAAACACCGTTGGAAAAGACTTATTTGTTTCATCACTGAAATAGAAACTTGCATGTGCTACGATGCGAGTATTATATTTAATCAACGTCTCTCATTGATTTCGAGAGACTGCAGCGAGTCGCTTTTTAAAAAAGGCAATGCCTTCGAAAAAAAAAACGAAAAATTCGTCGATCAAATGCGGTTCGATTGAACCGTCAGTGAAATTTGTCGTCTTCTGGACGGCTTCAACCTATTTTATTTTAAGTTATCAATTTATTTACCTACGACAAAAAATAGGTAAATTGCGGAAAAGTAAAACGCGAGTCTACATTACGACTCTATTAATGTGTATATGAATGTCGACGTGTCTGCTCTCGAAGTAGCAGTCGTTCGAGGTATTGTTGCCTTAAAAGAGGACCATTGGGAGACTCGCCTTTTATTTTTTCCAGCAAAAATGAATTTTACAAATCAGAGATATTTTGAAAATCTAACGAAATATTTAACTCATGAATGTGAGAGGAAATCGTTTAATCATTGATTTTAGTGAGAGCTTGTATGAGAATATTTTCGTTTCGATTATAAATATGAGATCTTAAAAATTGCGTGATCTTTTTTTTACTAACAAACGTGTTGGAAAACAAATCAAGAATGTAAATGATGAAGTTTTTGACTGTTTTAATGAAAGATTTAACATATTATAACGAAACAAAAATATGCTTAATTGTAAGAATAGTGATTATTTGGTGCATCTAAGTATCTTATTTATTATGCATTGCAAGTTGCGCTTTTTCGTTTCGACGATTGTTTTGTTTTGCTATGTATTTTTTTTCTTTGTAATTTGTCCAATTGTTCTCTTTGAAAAGAAAAAAGAATAATCATGTTGCAAATCACGATTAACTGTGAGAAAAATATAAATGTCCATCGTTGTTTATCGATTAGCCAACATTTATCCTCAGTACTTAAGAGCATAAGGAAAGGAAGCAAAGGAAGTAGACAAATAATAAAAGAAAATGGCGGCACTAGAGTGCGAGAGACGCATGTTCATTGTCAATTCGGTCCTCGTAAATTTTCATCGCAAATTTGAATATTTTACCAGCTATTAATTGTAGATCGCTTAGATGAACGAAGTCAAGTTAAGAACAACAAGCTTCTTCCCTTTGCATTGTCGATGCCGTATTCGGACTTAACGCCTTTGTATTAAAAATAAAAACTCGCGACTTGCGAGTCAAAAACATAAGTGACCAAAATTGACGGAATAAGAGCATAAAAAGAAATCGTGTGTCTATGACCTGCCGCGTGTATTTTTCAGCCGTCATACGTCTATATTTTTCAATAATCACGAAACGTAATTGTTAAGAAGTAACGAGCAGAGACAAAAAAAAGTAACAAATATGTCGATGAGGAAACCTATATGTGATCATCTCTTTGAGAAGCCGAGCGAATAATAAAAAAAATTAAGAAATAAATAATGCGAAAAAATAATGTAAGCAAAATGATAAAAGAAAAAAAAGTGTGTGAGATAAGAGTAATAAAGTAAGAAGAGGAGATTCGTGCGTCTCTTCGCTAAAAATAACGTCGCAGGTCGTCGCGGCGCTGCTCGGGACGCGCGCATTCAAAAACACTCAGTACTCCGCTGGCCATCCACGGAGCGCCGTAATCAATCGAAACTCGTGCCAGAGGCTCTGGTGATAAATCTGTGCAATGTAAATAGTATTTTTTCCAAATAAACAAAAGCTCGATGTAATCATAAATTGCTGCCTTGTGTTATTGAATCGTAAAACCTTATTCAATATGTTAGAATTTGTTTTGTTTCTTACACTTACCTATTTCAGTGTTTTCATTCTTTCGATGTCTATTGTAAATCTGTTTTATACATGATTTTTTAATTCACAGTTTTTAATTGATTATTTTAAATATTATGTTTATTGTAATGTTTAAAGCTTTTCTAAATTATGTATTATTTTATTTTATTGTTACTTCAAAAGAAAAGCTTTAAAGAAGGATATTCAGTGTTATGTCGATAAACATGGAAAATATAACATATTAAACAAGAAAAATCTCTTAAAAGGTAATTGTTTTCAGGGCAAATTTAGGTAATTTAAAATGTTTTTATCGACATAAGACTTTTTCTATGAGAAATTATTCAAGGTTCTGAATTAAGCGTAAGCATCGTTTTACAAAAATCAAGTTTATTCATTCAATTTTATAGATATACACCTGTTATGTAGAAAGTTTCACCATTATTATTTTTTTCGTTCAGTTTCGCATTTTTTCCCTTTTTTTTTGTTAAATAACGGACACCTCGACGACGCGTTCTCACTGTGCCGGGGGTTGGCAGTTCGAATCTCGCGCTCGCCGCTCGCATCGCGCACCGGAAGTGCGTACGAGCGCGAATTTCGAATTGGCGAGGGCCAAGGGGGAGAAAAAAGGGAGGACGACGAAACACATCGCAGCACGCGGAAACAACGGGGAGGTGCGTGAACAACGAGCATCTGGGACGTCGAACGATCGCCGAGGCGTCCCGATAACGTTCATCTTTTTATTTTACATATAACCACTCGAGGCATTGTATATGTATGTATATTTTTCCTCCTTACAATTTTTTCATCGTTTTTCTTTTTTACTCTCGTTAAATAATGTTTTGTTTTCTTTATCAGGGGCGAGTATTTAGAAACTCTAGATTTTTTTTATGCATAACGTTATACTCTTGTGTTTATATATTTTTTCGTGACTTCCCTTAATATTTTCGAACATTTAAATATATATTTTTGTTGCATCGTGACTTCCTTTTCTCCTCCGCAAAGTGTACATGATAATTTATTTTTACTTCTCGTAGGCGAAGTGTGCACGCGACCTTTTTGCTGACGGTTATATACCATTTTATTTTATTTTACATTTTTTTGTTCGTTGGCGCGCGTCCCGTTCTCTCTCTCTTTTTTATACTAAAAGGAAATAATTTTTTTGTCGAGCTTTTTAGCTCGCCCTCGCGCTACGTGCGATTTTTTATCTCGCAGTTAAAATTTTCTTTTTTTTTTCTTGTTTTAACGTCGCGACTGTTACACTCATTTGGACATTATTTCGTTAACGCTTTCTAATCGCAATCCTTATTACTGTAAACTATTTTAATAAATCGGCGTATGGCAGTTTAACAGAATCCCGGAAAAAATACATACATTTTTGCATCGCGACTTAAGAGTAATTTAAATGTATCTATTTCCGGGACGAGAGAGATTCTTTTTAATTTTCATCTCGCGCGATTCAACTCTCCAATTGGTTTATTTCGCCGTGTTTTTTTTATTCGTACCTTATGGAAAGAAACTATTGACCCGCGGAAATGTCTTTTTATGATCGAAAATGAATATTCGAACGGCGCGAGCGCAGTGGGAATATCTGAATAACGAAGTGCTCCTACAGCGTTTGGATTTCATTCGCAATTATTTAAATGCAAGTCTGATAAAAAGTACGAATTCTAATTTTTTATGTTTTTTTTTCAATTTTAGTAAGTGGCCTCTTTTTTGTCGGCCAGTGAACACGTTCTTGCTATTTTGTTTTAATAAAATTCTCTCGACCGTAAATTACTTTTTATAATTACTTGAGTATCGTAATAATTTATAATATTTTATAAGTCGATGATTCTTATGTATCGATTTAATTATACGTACTTTAAAAGGTATATAAATGTAAAAATCAATGTGAAACGTCTGATTAATCTCGTTTGCTATTATATATAAGTACTGTCACAATAGTCTAAGAGCATTTCTTCTTTGAGTAGTGGAATTTTATAAATATCGAGTTTTCAATTTAGTTTTTCGCTAAATTTGTAAGCATTATTAGAGGATAAATTTTATCAAATTTTATTAAGAAAGTTTTGTTATATGTTAATTAAAAATCAAAATCACTTATCAAAAACTACCTTCCTTAATTCTAATAATTATACTCAAAGAGTAAAAAAAAATTTATATCAGCATTACTAAATGAAACTCGTAGTCGTAAATTCTACTTTGGCGTATTTGTTGTAAAAATATTAGAAAATTTTTTTTAACAATAAAAAACTTAAAAAACTTAAAACTTTTGCGTTTTATTCGCAAAATACTTTCTTACATCCTCGTCGTCGTGTACTTTTTCGAACAATCGCAATAGTTTTTTTTCCATAAGGACACGCTGACGCACTACACTTCGACCATCAACGGAACACTGATAGTAATTAATAATTTGCGATGCACACACTTATATCTTTACCTCGCGATTTTTTAAACATCGGCGGCTTTTTATTTCGTTCGTTGTAGTAATATGTCGTTTTTTAAATTCCTTTTGTTTCTAAATGGCTAGAGGTTTGTTTTTTTTTTCATTTACCTAAAAACGTACGGTACGATATCATAACTATTTTATCAATTTTTTCTCCTTTACGACCTCGGCGCGAAACTTCGGTTTTCCAGCATCATTTTTTTTTTTTTTTTGTTCGAGACTTAAAAGAACACGTATTCAATCACGCAAAAAGCGAATTTAAATGTGCAATGAATGTTAAAAATGTGAGTAGTTTATGTATAATGATTATGTTATATTATTTCTATTACATTTTTTACTGAAAAATAATTAGGGGGAGATAAAATTTAAATTGAATAGGGATAAAAATCTTCCATTAAAAAATTCTAATAGTGCATTGAAGTGTTTTGAACAATTTCTTGTAAAATTTGTTAGAAATATAGTGGAATTTCATAAAATTCTACTCAATTTTGCAAGAAAGTATTGTTTTTTCCATAATTATTATAACTTTTTAAAGGAACATCTTTCTCCATGTAAAAGAAACAAATGATTTAATTGTTTCGTCGAAACGGCACGTAGGCATTCTTCCGCTCAGGTATGTTGGAACACGCGGAATTCTTGTTACTTTGTTAATCGCATGCCCTCATGCACAATGGATTTCATTAATTTTCAATATAACACCGATAAAAATACTTAGACACAATTAAAATGTCAAAGTTGGTTGTCGATCCGGCCTTCCATTAATAAAAATAATATCAGCTTGAGTGAGATGAAAAATCTTGTTACAATCACCAGCAAAGCTCGGTACCGGAAATTGTAGTTCTTCCGCCTGCGAATTGGATTCGTACAGTACGTTTGTAATACGCGTACGCAGCACCCTTTTTACCCGCTCGATTTTTAATCACTATATATAGATATTTTTTATAAGTTACTTTAGTTGACTATGAATTGTAATTTTTTTTTTACTTTTATGTAGATTTATTAAAGAAAAGGCTCTCCTATAAACGTTGCGACTCATAACAAAATGTCACTCTAGGAATACCGTTTTTTTCTCTGCCTTCGTTATCATTGTTTTTTACACATCTCATAGTTCTCCTTCATTTTTTTACTGTCGTTATCGCACGCTTGTCTGTTTTTTTTTTTTTAAATTTTGTTCATTCTTATATTTTGCGGTTGTACGTGTTAAGCGTAATTTTTAGGGGAAAACACGTCTGGTATTTTTCGATTGGTCATTTTTTTGTTAGAATTGCCTTTTTTTGTTAGATTTGTTAGTTTTTCTTTGTTTTAATGTTAATGAAACGAAAAAAATTAGGGAGATATTTTTACGTACGTAAGTAAATTTTATGTGAAATGTTATCCTCAAAATTCATGTTTTTTGCAGTATATGTGCATTTTGCTGTCATTAACTTCTGTTCTTTCAATTCTCTGTGTAATGATAAAAGAATTTTTTAATAAGAGATATATGTATTTCATTTTAAACATATGTGTAAGATAATCAAATTTAAAACAAAATGCACGTGCCGACAGAATTTTTCCGTACAATTAGTAAGAAAATTAGCGAAAAACATACGGGATGAACCTAATCGTGAGATAATTTCTCGAACTAGAAATATTTACGGCAAATCATCTTAAAAATTACATTAATATTCCGCAAAAATTTGCCGTAATTAACCATAATATACGGAAAAATTCTACCGTACTCTGTTTTCCAATTATGCTATGCACGACGCGAACTTACAAATACTTACAAAGAAAAAAAGTACTTACAAAGTGTAAATAAACTTGTATTCCCCTCAAATCGCACTTCCTTCTTTATGCTTAAGATAATGTGCCATTTATATAAAAAATATTTGGAATTTTCGCAAACTCCTCACCACTCGCCTACCCTTCTCACTCGCGATTCTCAAGGAAACGTCATTAAATGGTTTTCCGAGTTTCCAACCGAGTTACCTCCCACGATCCAACACACACTCAACGTGTCGTTTGCTTTTTTTTTCTTTAGAATTTTTCACTGTCCCTTCGCAGCGTCCGCTCATTGAGCTCGCATCGCACTTTTTTTTGCGCGAACTGCAACGAAACTATCGTGACGAAAGGCCGGAGGTGCGTGCACGGCTCTCCTTTTTTCATTTTTTTACCGTTTTTTTTTTGTTATTCCTTTTGCGGCGCAGGGCGTTTTTATAAGCTCGGGAATCCTTGCGCGAAGGTAAGGCCTTTCCGCTCCCGGCGAATATAATTCCGCATAGTCACGCGCCGACGTCACCGCTCTCTGCGGACGACTTCGTACGAAAAAAAAAAAAAAAATTTTTCTCACCACGGTGCAGCAAAACCCCCATTAAGCACACAGTCAGACGTTGCTTTTATTTTTGTTCTTCTGTCTTTATTAAAAATAACAAGAAAAATTAGGACATGCGAAGTCGCCGCTCCCACCCGTCGAATTTCGTATTTATAATGCACAAATCGAACCTTCATCAATTAATCGCTGCCTCGCAATTCAATCCGCCGGTAATTCGTTCGGTTTCGCTCGCCACCCAATTCGCTACATCTCTCTCACTCTCTAACCCTCACTTCGCTCACGCCTTCGTATCGGATAAAATATATAGTTATTACCTTATTTGCAATACGTCGTTTAATTGTTATCTTATGCTTTATCTTCATTTAGTTAACTATCACTGCGCTTAATAATTATGCCTGTAAACATAGAATAATTATTTTTTTTCTTTTACGATCCCCTTGCGGACAAAACGCTCGCCTATATGTATAATAGCAAATATTGCGCACACTCGCTCTCCCACATATGCACGTATAATACGCCAACATTTTTGTTCGTCTGGGGTAGTGCATTCCTTTTCCTCGCGCTTCTTCGTCGACAATCGAGTAGTGCTTCCTTATTTTTTTTGCATTTTACCTTACTTGAAACAAAGGAGATGACGCGGACACGACGATTGCTAATAGCGGCCGAGCGTCATCGGTGTGAATATACCTGATTGATAAACGCTAAAGATTTGATTGCGCGGTGGTCTACAGCTTAAAACTCATTGATAATCGTTTATTTATTCGCATAGTCGTTGTCGCCTTTGAACTTTCGCTAAGTTAAAAAATTCAGTCAACGCTTGATCGTCATCAGGGGGGAGAACAACACAAATCGAAAGTTTCGTTTATTTACATACAGATCGGAAGAAAATCAATCCTCGAAGCATCGTTACATTTTATGTTATCCATTCTTGTCGATGACACTTTGTGAACATTACATTTGTTTTTGCGAATTTCAGGTTTCACCTCGACTATAATAAGTAACGATTTTTTTTTGGGTGGAAAGTGGTTAAAGCGCGTATGGTAATGGCAATCGATTTCCGTGCGTCAAGTCGCGAACAAATTTTGCCGCGCAGACTGGCGAAGTGAACAGGTGTCCTGGTGATTGGTTTAAATGATCAATAGGAAATGCACCATTGCCGGGGGATAATTATTATAACCAGGTACGCGCCCCGATTTCGGCAAACAAGGATGATTGATGCGCGGCATCGATCGAAATTTCCCTATTACACACTCGATCAACGTATATATACTAAAAAATTATTATCCTTTGGCAGACAAGAAAGTAACGTGTAATTCGTCAATTTGGCAAATAGAGGAAAACGAAGGTATTATCGATATTTATCGTGCCAAAAGGGACACTAGGTGTACTTTTTGTTTTTTTTTTTCGGTTGTCGTACAAACAATCGACGCAAGTCTATATTAATCAACGCGGTCATAAAAATCATACGAAACGGCAATATTAGAATTTGTAGTTTTTTTTTTCATGTTGAACGCAACTTCATCATATCTTTTTTTAAAACCTTATGGCACTTGTAAATCAGACGTATTTCGAGATATAAATTCATTTACAATGATTAATAATACAATTCATTTAATAATACTGATCTCATTCGCTAAATTTTATCCTCTAAAGAAAGACAACGATTTTTATTTTATATCCATCCGTGAACAAACGTATATTATATATAGCGTAGCGGCGTATATCGGCGACGATTTCAATTCCCCCGCGGGGAGAGGCGCGAAAATTAAAATCGCACGCGCTTCTCCAATAATAGTCGAGACTCACACTTCGAAGACACGCGCGGGCTATTCTTGTTTTTTTAATCCTCCATATTTTTTTTTATATATATATATTTTTAACGCTCCTTAAAAACGAAAGTTCCTCGGCTAATAAATTACAACTATGTATACGTTTATTATATGTATATTCGTAACAATATTATATGCGATAAAAAGATTCGATTTTTTTTCAAATTTTTATAATATTTTAAAAAACGTAAACTTAATGGGAATTCCATTCGACAAGGAAGACCGTAAAGTATTGAAATGCACAATGTGTGTACGTGTGTATGCGTGTGTATGCGTGTCTTTTTTTTCTTACTCAATTGTGTCGTTTATTTATTTGTTTTTTAATCCATTCGTGTTCGTGGGGCATTACACAGCGATATAACAATAATGTTTTTACTTATATTTTCTTCAGCTATCATCCTCACTGTCACGCGCTATTTCGCCCTGCCGAGAGTCTTCGCGCCTCTGGCCTATATCAAACTTTACAATAATAAATATCCACGTAATTAGTTAGTGTGGTACACATGCGCGCGCGCGCGCGACTTGGACGCCTAAAATCGAGCGCAGAGAGAAGATCGGTGCCTCCTCGTGGTGCCCCGACGACAATCAAGGTACACGAACACTTTGGGTTGAAATGAATTAAATTTAACAAAAAAGAAAAGCGTTACTTGTATCGAAGAATCGAACGCAAAGAAAAAGAGAGTGCGTGATCTTCTCTCCGCGCGGAATTCAGTAGTCGCGGCTCGGCCTCTTATACACGTAAAAATCACAAATATAGAACAGATGTTTAATTTAATTTTTTTATCTCGTCTACACGTACGAACATCTTGTTTGTGTGAATGTGTGTATGTGTGTGCGCGTGTGTGTGCATGGTTGTCCCGGTCAGCCTGTGTGTCCGTCTGTGTCCTTATTACAAACGAAACGCGGCCGATCGGGCGTCGAGCGGCCCGGCGTCTGTACCTACCCCCATTTTTCCCTACTTCACTTTTCTTTTTATTTATTTTTTTTTTTTGTTATTTCTTTTTTTCTTGGGAGTAGGAGGACGGGCCACGCGAGCCGTCGGTCCCGCGCACGTACACATCGATGCGAATTCATTTAGAATCTTGCACTGCGCGTTCATATATATGGAAAACAAGCGTTTGGTGAGCGCCCGCGCACCGACTCGGCTTATCTTTATTTTTTTTTTTAATTTTCTTAGAGAAAATAGTGTGGCCCCCTTTGACACAGGCTCGATGTTGCAATATCTTTTTTTTAAATTTTTTTTTTGTTTTTTTTTGTGGATTGGTTTATTCGTTCTTCGAGATATTGAGGTCGTCGCTGGTATTGCTCGCGTGAATTTTTCAAGTTTCTTTTGGGAAAGAAAATTATTTCTTTCTTGGAACTCCCATAGACTCACTTTTAAGATGCAAAAAACACTCGATTCGAACGAAAACTGAGACATTTATGTTCACGAGAGCAGCTTTCAGACGAAACGGAAGTTTTTTCACTCTTCCATATAGAAGATAAGTATACAGGATACAAAAAGCAATTTTTTATTTTCTTAATTCAACTCTTAGATTAAAAATCATTAACATTTTTGTACAACCTTCCACGTATCCTCAGAGAATAAAGTACAATCTATCATCGAGTTAAAAAAAAAAGAGGAAAGACAAATGACCTCCCTCGAGATAAAAAAAAAGTTAAAATCTCTTTATCATTCTCCTTCATCCTTAACGAGAGCCTTTCACGCGCGCAATACTCGCGAGCGCCTAGTCGCAGATTCGACTCTCCGTACTTCCGAGCAGATTAATCGCGAAGTATACATCTTTTTCTTTTTTTTTACAAGAACAAAAAAAAAGTACAAGAGGATCGAGAAAAAGCCTCGCGTGCTCTTTGTTCGCGTCCGGCCGCCTGATTGAAAGTGGGTTAAGGAGAGTTATATGTCTGCGGCGGCGGCCACTTTCGGAGCGGCGGGTTTTACGGGCGTAAAGCGCGCATCGCGGGAGCTCGCGAAACAGACGTAAACTGCGAAACGCCACTCTTCGGCCGTGTCGCGTTACCCCCCGCGCGCGCTTCCCGATGCGATCTAGTTTCAATGCGATGGGGTTACTCGAATACGTCGAATGAAATTTCGTTCTTAGGTGGCTTTTCTGGCAATACGACAAAATTCTTAATAGGTAGAATGTAATGAAAGTATGGAGAGCGCGAGCTTTCTTTTTAATTTCTTTTTAATACAGATTCTTCTTGTGGTGAATTAAATTTTAGGTTCAATTAATTTTTAATTTCTTTTTAAAGTTTTGATTCTTTTTGTGACGAATGAAATTTTAGTTTCAAGTGGGCTTTCGCGCTTCGATAAAATCCTTGATAAAATGTACACTATCCAGTTATTAATTCAGTACCTTCAAATTCGTTATTTATGTTCGTTAGTAAGCTCGAAGTTCCTGCAGCAATGGCGTTACTACACTTACAGAAAAAAGCTCTACTAAAAACTACAATAGTCAATTGTAATGTTTTTCACTGACTATCGTTGATGAAAATAATCCATTAAATTATTGTAAAATTTACTAGAACTATAGTAAAATTTGTTACAGATTTCCGCTAATTGCTAAATTTTATAACAAACTAATTAGGATACATTTATCGCAATGATTTATTACTGTATATTTTTCCAATAATGTCAGTCTGTGAGAAAATTAAAATCGACGTTTGCCATTTTTCAGAAGCGTTTTTTTCATGTGCGGGTTACTTAAAACGCTTAAATGCACCGACAAGCGGAACGGAAGTAACTGAATTAATTACCAGGCAGTATCGGAAAGTATGAACTGCAAGCTTTCGTTTTAATTTGGATATATTGCTGGAAGTCATCTAGCTTTTTTTTTATTAAGAGAAACGCTTTTTCAAATATTTTTCGTCCATTTAATAAACAGATTGGGAAATGGCTATTAAAAGGGTGAAAACCATTCGGAAAAACATTTTTCTTTGAAAAAAAATTATACAATTTTCAGCAACGATCACCGAATTTATCACCGTAAAATGCAAATTGAATTAATCTCACGGGAAAATGATAACGTACGTGTAGTGTTTAAAATTACTTGATTATCATTAAACAAAACAATTTTTTATTAACAATTGATCAAATCTAACTGCATTAACGTAAGTAACGTACTACTATTAAGTTTTCTGTACTTTTCAAACCATTTTTTATTTATAGAGTCACTTTGTTAACGAAAAATAACAATTTACAAAATTTTCACGTTTACTTCATCAACCAATTAAGTACGTAACAAAAAATGCGAAAAATTCAAGCTAAAAATACGATGCATTAGAATCTATTTGCCGCACGGACCATTTCGTCAGGTTTACTCATCGATAAGTAAAAATTTTATTTACGGTCAGCATAAAGCAGCCTGGAGCATCGGGAATCGGCGAATGGCTCAGTCAAGGGCGGAATCATGAAGGACAGGGTGCCCGAACGCGGCTGTAAAACCGGCGAACGACTACGCTACTCGGACGCTTCTTCTGGACTATTTTCTGCGCGGAGGCGCTCCTCGAGCGTCGCGGATTCGCACTAAAATGTGACGAGGTCCACGCGATCTTTCGGGGCGAAACGGCTAGTTTGCAGGTGGGGGGTTCGGAACAATCGATCGGGCGTCGTTGCCTTTTACGAGAAACGTTTATTGACATTTAGTAAAGTCGGAATACTGCGTTTCGTGGGGGAGGAGATTTTTAGTGCGTCCGTTTTATACTGGGATTCGTATACCTATGATATTGAGCTTTCGAGTTTTATGGCGTTTTTTTCGACGCTTATTTTCTCGCGAGTAGTTTATCACGGTCAAATTGCGATAAAATATTGTGTTTAAAATTTGGATTTTATTGAGTAGTGTATTTTTCAACGTAAAGAAATTTTAAAAGACAAACTACAATCTTAAAATCACTAATATTTAACAAAATCTTCTTAAACGTATAGTTCATAATTGTGTTTTGTATTTTTACATAAAAAATTATATAAAAATCACTCAAAAAATGTTATTAAATGTAAAATCTTATCTTGCGTTTCCTTTTTTCATTTGAAGGAATATACTATTTGTATAGATATCTGCAGTAATCAATATGTATAAAAAACGTAATCTTTTGATCATTCTTAAACAATATTATTTACAAACAAATTAGGTTTATCATTGATCGAGTTTTTAATTAACATGCGTAGAAAAATGTTCTATTAAAAATTATTATAGATACTTTTTAATAAAACAATGATAAACTTAAAGAAAACATACATTTTCTATACATTTTATAAAAAAACTATATTTACAGTCAAATTTGCTGTAAATTATAGTAGTAACTGTAGTATAAGTTTCAACACTTCTCTCCATGTATTAAAAAATTTCTCTTCGTTGAAAAAGACAATACCCCGTCAAAAAAAATTCGTTCAAATCGAAAACAATCTGCTCGGAAATAACGAAGCCCCTCGAAGTCAGCGCATCGTTTGCTCGCGTGGAGGTGCCCCCTTCGTTACAATAAGAAGCGCCGACGCGACGAGTCCGGCGAGCGACCAAGACGAGCAGCAGCGGCGATGTTCCTCCTCTCGGTGGTGGTGATGATGGCGGCGGCGTCGCCGACCCTCTCAGAGGGTCGTGACGATGTGCGGTTTGGCAGTGGTCGAGGCGATCTCGGAGAGTCGCACGTCGATGGGCAGCCGATCGTCGTAGAGCGTCGGCGCCTGGAGGATGATGCCCGCCGTGCCGACCACCACCGCCAGCGTGAAGATCCACAGGAACAGGCGGTCCAGCACCATCGCCACGAACTTCCAGTCCTCCTTCACCTGCGGGACAGACAGGACGACGGCGCGCGTTAATGGAGTGTTGCTCGTTTTGAAAGGTGGGAGTTTTATTATCTTGGAGATTTATTCGATTTTAAGTGGATCGCATATAACACAAGCAACATTGAGCGAAATTGTTTTTAAATTTTATTTGTTATTTATTCTGTGTTTTGAGTTTTTGTAGCATTTTTAATCAAATAGGTACTGGTAGACCTCTCCGGTTTTGGTTAAATAAATGAAGTGAATAACACTTCATTTATTTGACGATAAGTGTACGAGATTTACAGATGTTTAAGACTAGATTTAATTAATTCAAGGAATTATTGAATCACATGACACTTGGGTAAAATTTTAAACAAATTTGTGTTTTTTGTTCAAATTTTACATAAAATACAAGATTTTGAATTGAGCATTTTTGTAGAGGCGCTTATCTTTTTAATAAAAATTATGTTGATTTAACAGAGTTAATAATGGATATATTGATAGACATTTAATTAAACATAATTAATTGCGTTCTTTGTATGTGATGATAATTTCTCATTAGATTTTATATTGTTTGGAAATTACTCATGTTTTATTATAAAACGAGGGTTTATATTAAACGTGGGGATCATTCATTCAAAAACGACTTTGCCTTTAATCAACGCAAAAGTAATACAATTTATTTCATAATCGTTAATTATTGTTTTAATAATCAATAAAACTTAATTTTATAGAAACAAATATAGTACAAAAAATAGTAAGAAAATTACATAAAGATAATCTTATTCGATGATTAATTGCACATTCTTATGTTAAATGACAATTATCTTACGCCCAATGATTAAAAACATCAAGTAATTATACTTGTTTAATGCATCATAAAAAATTAACTTATTAATTTCCCAATATTTCATAATTATTTTTAAAAAATTATTTTCAATTTTAAATTTTTACATTATTTTTAAATTTGAAGCAACAATATCTTAAAGGTTAATAATGTAATTACCGAGAAATGACTTTTTACGACAGAATAATCTCGTATAAAGAAACGTAAATTTAGAGAAACGAAAAAGTTTTCGACGTCGAACGAATCAAGTCGGGCGTCTTAACTAAAAAGCAGAGCATTTCAGAAAAAGTTTGCAAGGCCGCGAAGCCCTGGGCTGCGTTGTTTACGAGCAGCAAGTAAAAACGTCAACGAAAATACAAGTTTATGCCAGGGGCCAGTAGCGGAAGAAAGGCCGAGTTTGATGCTGGGAAATCCGTACGACGTCCCTTATTTACGGGAAGGTCGGACGATGTCGAAAGTACGAACAGCGAAAGCGCGCTACATTAGAATGATAAACGCAGGTATATAGCTATTCGGAGTGAGTAATTTGGAAATTGTTAATGGAAGAAAATTGAAAGTGATGTTTGTCGTACTGCTTTTTCTCCCCGGCGAAAATTAAAGGCTCAATTAATTATGCTCCTCCTTCGCTCTTGAATTAGTTTTTCAAAAGCCTTTCAAAGGCACTTTTTCATGCAAATTCGTTAATTACGCTAGTTTTAAAGAGACAAGATTAAGTATTCAATATAGATTCAGTTAAATATTCATGAGAATACTAGAGTGATTTAATGTATTGCTTTCCTGTTTAACATATAATAACTATTTGAATATTTTAATTTAACAGAGATTATTATAGAGATGACTTATTAAAAAGTGAAAATTAATTGTATCACGATGAGTTTATGGTAATTTTATGATTTTTTTTCAATTATCATAAGTATTTCAGCAAATATTTTTATTTTCACGTGTTTTCAATGAAACTAACAGATTAAAGTTTCTTTAAGCTTTCAATTAAATTGCGACCAAGCTCTTAACAAAGAGATTCGCGTGGTTCGCCAGTCGAGGGGCTATGCACTTGAGAAATGACCCTCTGATTTTTTGTGATCTTAAAAGACTTTTAAAGATTCTATAGGATTTTCAAACGCTACAGATTTTCGAGATTTCCTAAAGACTTTGCTGACTTTCAAACGTATTCCTAATGCTTTTTCTGACTTTCAAACGTATTCCTAATGCTTTTTCTGACTTCCAAATAAATTCCTGGTGATTGCGCTTTCGTAGTTGGTTTCTTCTAGTGCACAATCCCTCACCAGCAGTAGATTCAAATATTCCGCTTAAGTAACCCATTAATCAAGGTCTCTATCATGCAAAATAGAGACAATCGCTATTAAAAAAATATATACGCCGGGATCCAGATACATAAGTATAATGTATATACGGTTGGATTTGTCATCGCGATCTGACCATGAGTCAAGGAATATAAACTGCTGATGAACTACAGAATACTTATGAATATTTATAACTATTGATAACTACTGACCAAATACTGACTAAACACTACAGGTAAACTACTGGCAAACTACTGAAGAATACCAGTAATTGCCTATTTACTATTGGAATCCAGTAGTTCATCAATAGTTTGCAGTAATTACACTGAGAAAAATGAAAAACAAACTTTGCAAGAAATTATAGGAAAAATTACTAAATTTTTTTGTAACGGAGCGA